>VYZQ01019914.1:0-17336 GCA_013400655.1 Mystacornis crossleyi
CCCTTGTCCTGTCACTATCTGCATTTACAAAAAGTTGCCTTCCCTCCTTTAATAAACACCTCTTACAGTAACTGAAAGGCTGCAGTGAGGCCTCCATGGACCCTTCTCTTCTCCAGAATGAACAACTCCAGCTCTCTCAGCCTGCCCTTGTAGAAGAGGTTCTCCATTCCTCTGAGCACCTTTGTGGCCTCCTCTGGATTTGCTGTAACAGATGTAACATCCTTCTCATGCTGAGGACCCCAGACCTGGACATAGCACTACAGGTGCTACAGGGGTCCCATGAGAGCAGAGTAGATGGTGACAATCACCTACCTTGATTTGCTCGCCACCCCTCTTTTGATAATGCACAGGATACCACTGGCCTGGGCTGCAAGTGAACTCTCTTGACTTGTGTTCAGCTTTTCATCCACCAGAACCCCTGAGTCCTTCTCAGCAGGGTTGCTCTCAGTTCTTCTCCCAGTCCGGACTCATGTCTGGGATTGCCCTGACCCACGTACAGCATTTTGTACCTGCATTTTTTGAACTTAATGAGATTCCTATGGGCCCACTTCTCAAGTTAGTCCATGTCCCATGGATGGCATCCCATCCTTCTATTGTGCCAACTGCACTGCTCAGCTTCATGGATCTGTAAACTTGCTGAGGGTGCACTCCATCTCACTATTTCATTGATAAAGAGCACCATCCCAAGACAGAGCCCTGAGGGACACCACTCATCACTGACCTCTACCCACACAGAGAGCCATTGACCACAACTTTCTGGCTACGTCAGTCCAGCCAATTCCTTATCTACTGAAGAGTCTATCCATCAAATCCATGTCTCTCCAGTTTGGAGATAAGATTGTCATTTGTGGCACCATGTCAAAAGCCTTACAGAAATCTTAATAGATGACATTTGCTGGCCTTCTGTTGTTGACTGTTGCCATCGGTCCATCATAGAATTGGTCCTGACCACCATACTGGTCAGGCAACTTTCCCTAGCATTCACTGGTGCTTCATCCTGTGGCTTTATTACACCTACAGTCCAACACTCTACTCCTAGCATAGGAACATGCTGCTCTTTAATATTTTCAAGACTTCTCTGGGTCTTATCTGAGTCAGATATTAAGAAGAAATGGTGAAAGGAAGAATGGACAAAGAACGGGATCAAGACAGGCAAGTTCAGAGCTGGACGCATCAGGTTAAGAATTTTGAGAAAAATGTTTTTTTTACCTGAGAAACATGAGAAACTTCATCTTTGTAGATAGAGAATGTGCAGTGAAATCCATTATACTGTATGTTTGTCTATGTACTAGAGTCATTTCTCCACTTCCAAAGCTTCAATAAATAACAGTACTTATCTAACAAGAACTTTGCTTTTCAGAAAGTAATTTCATGTAAGTAGACTAACATTTATCTATTTTATCCATATTCTGACTATGACACCTACAGGCCAGAGGAGAGCTGTGCAAAAGAGTGAAGGCTATTTTCAGGAGAAAAAAAAAATTGTTGCCCACTCCAGCACAAGAAAAGATATTTATGATGATGTATATACCACTCCTGTTATTGAGCTAATAACAGTGCTGAATTCACGTGCTTTTCTTTATTTCTTTTAATTTGAAGTGGAGCAAACAATTGCTTTCCTAAATCTCTCCAAGGATATCTTTAACAGCATAGCTGTAGATTAGTGAGAAACAATTTTACAAATGGATTGTCTAATTCCTGAAAAGTCTACATTGTTCCATATAAGAAAACACAGAACTTTAAATACAGTGCTTTTCACCAATAGCTATTGAAAAGTTACTGCCTGAAGAGAACTGTGACAGATTTTATCTTCTTCAAATTGAAAGAGGTCAGGAAAAAAAGAGTGTTGGCAACAGGGTCAGGGATGCTGTAATTTATGCTTGCCACTGGGTCCCACAAAAACAATGAATTTGAGTTGCCTTGGGCTGGTGAGCCATGGTGTTCAACCCAGCTGCGATTAGGGCTTTGGTAGTGACTCTACAAAATGAAAATTTGTTCATGAGAACTTGACTACATGGGGAGGGAGGCAAGGTGTCAATACAGAATACAGAAATAGAAAAGGCATGGTAAAATTTTTATCTGTTGAAGGACAGAAAGGTCACTAGTCTTTTTTTTTCCTGTGATCTTCTTAAATGTGTGTCACATTATTGGAAAAACTACTTGGATAACACATTACATGCAAAAGATCAACTTAAGTTAACACCAGTCACTAATATATGGTTATCAGCTCTTTGTAGTGTACAGCATAGACATACAACAGCCTTAATCAGGCATCAGAGCTGCCCAACCCTTCTGCTCTTTTTGTTGTCCATGGAAAATATCTGGTGAATGTTTTCAGGGTTTCCAAATCTTCCAGTCTTTGCTTTGTCCTCCCTTCTTCCTTTCATAGAACAATTTCTGATTCTTCTTCAGTACCCTGAAATAATTCCTAATGGTAAGAACCATATCCTGGGTGAGAAAATAGGAAGTTTATTTCAATCTACTCTGTGAAAGAAGTGGAGACTACAGTCAAAACTCTATTTATTACAGTGAGAGATTTCTAACCATGACTGCTGTTAATATTGCCATTACCAAAAGACAGACTTGATTACTGGATATCTTTCACCACCAACCTTATCTACCATCTTCTCTGGTCACTCTGGATTTATTTTGGTTTACCAGAAAACAATTTACCTCTTCTAGTCTACACTAAGTAATTAGTACCACAGCCTCCTTTTATTCACTGTTAAACTTTAACAAATTGCTATATATATAGATATAACTAATTTGTGTTTGCATGGTGTCTTTCTGAGAGAATGGTCTATGGTCTCAAACTCAACTTATTTTATATTTCCTTCAGCATCTTGTCTTGAGACTTACTGATTCACAGTTGAAAGAAAACCATTCAGTTAGCTTTAGACAGAAACAAAGGACTTTTGGAGCTAGTATTTTTGTCTTCTGGTTTAGCTAAGGCTATTATTTGCTTCTGTTTTCACTGTATATATTTATGGAGCTGTATTAATTATATTTTGTTGACTTTGCACTAAGAGCATATCTCTGACTACTAGCTGGATTTTGCAAGATTAACAGACCTAGGAGTTTTTCATGCCAATTTCTATGTCTGCACAAGGAAGGATTATCACTTCTAGCAAGGTGTCCTTTTTCTGGAAATTTGTCAAAAGCTCTTCCAGTACCCTCTGTGGGAAAAATCTTTTTGAGAACATATGACCTAGCTTCCATTCATAAAGCTTCAGCCATTAAAGACTGGAAAAGACTATTCCATTATCTGAAATGATGAAAGATTTCTCATGGGTTCCAAAATTTTTGTGTGTCTTTCCTGTTCCAGGAAGGGTTTGGGAAAGGCAGGGGGAGGGGGTGGGGAGGAAAGATCAATACTGCCAAAGGAAACCATACTATAGACATCAGTGTCCCCTCCTGTAAACGAAGGGGTGAAATTTGTTTCCCATACAAGAAGCCACCTTGCTTCAACCAGTCCTCACCTCAACAACATGGGCTGAACCTTGGCTCAGTGGATCTAATATAAACCAGTCTACTCTTCTGAGGTGAACAGACTGAGTTAGGCAGATATTGTTTCTTATAAAGCTCCTGTATTATGCTTATAATTCAGTGTTAGGCACGTAGGGCTTCTCTGTGTAAATGTCTTGGGCAATGAGATTTTAAAGGCTTGTGAAGAAGAAGAGAAGTAGTGCTACTAAAAAAAAAAATTCCTAGAAAAGGATCGACTTTAGCTTCTTTCCTAACTTCAAATCCCCAAATTCAACACTAGGAAGACACTAAGATACACATTTTGCTTGAGAATCTTATCCCTAGAGCCAAAATACAAATCAGTTCAGGCTTTTCTCTTACACTATTGTTTGCAATTATAATGTACTTTCTTTACCATTAGCAATCTCTTGTCTGTGATGTTTAATGTGGTGCTGTACTCCCCCACTCCTTACTAAAAGCCTGCCCTTCCCATATTGATTTCCCTTCCCCGCCCCTAGTCCTGACCCCTCCCTCAGATTCTCCCCATTGGTCCCAATACCTGAACTCCACCCATGTACCGCCCCTATGTCCTGAAACCATTAGTCCGTGTGCTCTCTCCTCCCCCCTCATCTCCATTTAAAATTCAAGGCCTAGGCCACATATTCTTTTTCTGCCTTGGGGAACCAGCCTGTCGGCATGTGAGTCTCTCTGCCTCTGGGAACCATGTGAATAAATATGCTCTGAAGTCCCCATGCGGGGAGCCTTCTCGCCTCCTTTATCACCGCCATGTTGTGGAGCTGACAGCTGTCCGGAGTCATGCGGGGGAGGCAGCCCCACTGCGCTCTCCAGGAAGGTCTGCAGCCTGCCATATCATCGCAAGAAACTACAAACCACAACAGTTCAGTATTGCTCAGTTTCTTCTCTCACATCTTCATCATGCAGACACTCAAATCTGAGATAGAAGAAAAAAATCCTAAGAAATACTATGACAAATAAAGACCATCTGGTAGGTATAAATATAAAAGAGATGCAAGCCAAAAATCTCAATAAACATTGAATCAATCCAGTATACATGCAAAGTCTCAAAACAACAGAATTATTTTGCAGTGAGTAATGTGTACCAGTGGGGTACTATGCACAGTGTAATTAATTTTCACAGTCTAGTAAATTGTCCCACCAAAAAAAAAAGCCAGTCCAACTTTATTTTGCAGTATCAGTCTTAAATTTCATCCATTCATTTATTCTGAAATACATCTGTTGTGATTTTTATTAATGATACTATACTGGGAAACATGTTTCATAAGCCTAAATATATTCTCATTATTTTAGCTTCAGAATCTGAAAGGTTCCTTGCTTTCTGTTATAGAGTGGGAAAATGCATACAGCAAGAAGACATTGACATATTTACGGTCAGGCCACTACTTCTGACCCAAAGCAAAGAAGGAGTAACATATCAATTACCCACAAAAATTTGACAGGAGGTTCTTTTTGTTGCAGACATAAAATGCTACGGAACATCCCCCACCTTAACATCAAGGACTACCCCATGTCCAGCACTTGGCTGCGTCACATGGGTTGAAATCCTGCCTACTGAGTCAATTGTTCAATCAACATCAGCAAAGTTGCATCCAAGGCCCATGTCTCACTACTACACCTTGCAGCTCAAAAACAGGGGAGGAGAGCTAGCAAGGGGATGACTGGACTTTTTGCAAATCTGCTAACAGCTAGGTGAAGGGAGGACCTCACATCACCTCATGTGTACTCTTCTCTCAGAAATAAGATTTAGAAACCAGCAGCTAATCTGTCAAAGAAAGGGTTTATTCTCACTTTAAAGAATCTTTCTGGCTTCCCTTCCTCATAGTCATTTCAAATTATGGTCCATCCACTGATCTTCCATTTTCACTTAAAGTTAATCAGTGCAAAGAAAAATTTTTAGAACAAGAGTTTAAACCAAAGAAAGCCCATAAAACTCCCCTTATGGGTGTATATAAAAAAAACCCCAAAAACCAGGAGAATGGATATCATTTCAGGAGCATGCCAAATCACAGAAAATTTAAAATTATTTATTGATACTTAATGAATGAGTGATACACACTATTACATAATTTAGTAGCAGAGTGTTCTTTTGCATGGCTTTAAATTCGGTAGATATTTTCACATAGTGATATGCAGAAAAGACTTTATCACTAATTAAAGTGGTAAAGTAGGTACACTTTTTTTCGGCCGAGGTGACAAGCGGGATCTTTCCACAAAGGCTTGCGCGCCCCTTGCAACTTTCGCCCCTTATTTTATTACCCAAACCATTACATATGCATCAAGTTTCCTAATACACCTATACGTATTAATTGCCTAGCCCTGCCTAGCCCCACTTCATATTATAATGAGCTCAAAAGTCATTTCCATATGTTCTTCGTCTGCGCAATGCTTCCTGGTGGTCGTGGGCTGGCGTCTCTGGGATGAAGAAAGATTTTCTCCAATCATCTTCCTCAGTTTGAACTTTTTACCTTTCTTCCTTGCGCATGCTTTCTAGGTCCCTGGCCACAGTCCAAATTCCAGAACTAGTTTAAGATGGCTTTAGGATCTGAAAACAGGATCTCTTAGTCACGTATGCTTCCCCTTTATCAATGCTCTGCATCCCCCCCTTCCTTCCTTTTGCTTGGCAAGGCAAAATCTGTTAGTCAAGATAAATACTGGTCAAGCTAAATGCATTGTTAAGCAAACAGTCCCCCTTATTTCAATGGTACCTCTACTCTTTTTTTTTTTCCCTGAATACTTAGGAAATGTCCTTTGAATGGACTAGAAACAGAACATCTACTATCTCTCTCACTTTTTTGATTGGGTTCAGCTACTTTGAATCTACTGACTTCTAGCCGTATGGCAACATGGGATCCAAGTCCACAGTGGTTATTGAGACTGTCTTTCCTCTCAGCTAGTGGTGGTGTGGGGGATTAGGCCTTTTCTAAATTCTCAGCTACAGAAGCCACAATAAACTTTTCATCTTACAAATGGTTCTGCTCTCACCAGAAGTCCCCATGCTCTATAGCATCTGTCAAAGCCACATCATTTGTGCCATCTGCTGTGAAAACCCACTGACAGAACCCCCTAGCTTTTACGATATTTTTGATGCATTTTAGAAATGCGGTAAGCTGTAACTGTGGAATAAATTACTGGTTTCTTAGTGTTTATCCTAGAGTTCACAATTGTCTTATTCCACAATACCATCCCTACCTCAGCTGAGCTCCAAGGACATGTGGTCCCCACAAGTAACAATTACTATCTTATAAATACACAGATAGCTAAAGAAGAAGATGTGTTCTGTGAACAGGAGAGAGATATAAAAATGCCAGGTTTTGGAGGACCATTTTCCCACACAGTCTGCACTATGCTAAAAAGAGCATTGTTGTGTTCAGTATTAAAAAATACTGCCTGTACCACAGAAAAATGCTACCACATCCTTCTCCTAACACTTTTCTCCATCAAATTGCATTTATCTGGTGGCTACATTCCATATTCTGTTCCCTCCCATGTAATTCTTTGTATTCTCGACAGGTAATATTTGCTTTTATTTCCCCAAGCGAAGCAAGATTTTTCCCAATCTGCCGTCTTTCTCTCTTTATTTTATGCCACTCCAGATCTTCTGCACTAATTTCAAATACTTTTTGGTCCCCATTCTTATGGGGTACCAGTGGCCCTTCATAATTTTCCTCTCATTGTTTCTCAGTCTCTAGTCAGGGCTCATTGCATCATTCTTGCAAATTATGCATTACAGGAATTCTCATTCTTTAGTACTAAAATAAATTATTTATGTTCTTTATAAAAAGAACATTTTTATTGCTGCTGATTAAATAATATGCCCAAAATACATAGTTTGCAATATTTTTTGCCCATCAATCATTCCATGAATTATTAAGAAATATTTGTATTAGGGTGTCTCTGGCACTGGTTCTTTGGAGTCAGAGATATAGATAAGTATGCTCTTAACACAGAGTCTTGGACTGGGAGATGTGGGAGGTGGTGTTGGTTGCTTGCTGTAGGTATTATGGGAAATACCTAAGAGCTAAAAAAAAAGGAAAGATGCTTTTCTTGTAATTACAGGGTGATTTCTTCTTTCCCCTTCCTTCCAGAGAGGGAAGGTGCTGCAGTTGAATCTGTTGTACACTGAATCCAGGCTGAATCTCCACGAGAGGGAGACAATGAACAGGCTAGTAGAAAGGATTGAATGCTGATGTCAATTACACCGAAACCATGAAATAAATGAAGGGTTTCAGTAGTTGTTCTTCACAGCCACTTCAGTTTAGTATGCAAGGGAATGCTTCTGTTTTATTGCAATAGTAAATTTCAGAGCCCAGAGAAAGAGAGAATATTGGCGTTTCAATCAGGGCAGCTTCACACACATGCAGCCCACTCAACTCAGTGTTGAAAGCTTTATGAAGGCAAGCCTGTAGGACATCCAAGAGACTACTTACAAGATTCCAAATGATGGATTTTTACAAAATCCTTGTAACACTGCCTGGTGCCCTTGTTGAAGTGAATTTGAAATACACTCGTGAGCTCCTCAGAGTCTGCTGATATCAGTGTGTACATGTCTACTTACATTTAATACAACAAACAGACAGATGCTTGTTTCAAATACAAAGATAAGGTGTCAATATTTGTGATTTTTTAA
The DNA here is from genome assembly GCA_013400655.1 of Mystacornis crossleyi. Lineage (NCBI taxonomy): Eukaryota > Metazoa > Chordata > Aves > Passeriformes > Timaliidae > Mystacornis > Mystacornis crossleyi. Next base: position 8,132 of record VYZQ01019914.1, read on the forward strand.
AAAAATCAATGGTGTTTGTAACGGCTACTAATAATTTTCATTACCCCATCAGTCAATCAGGAAGTAAGCTTTGTCTTTGTTGTTTTAGCTTCTGAAAGGAAGCTGGAAGCATTGCACAGGAATATGGGGGTAGGAATGACAAACAAGACAAGGTTTTATGGTCTCAGGTAATCACAGACTACACCATTTTATGTCTTAATATATTCTGAGAAATTTCTTGAGAAGCTAATATTGCATGGGGATACAATATAACTTTCAGCACTATATACTTTCTTGCTAGGAAAAAAAGGGAACTATTCCACCTGTGCTAAGATGACTCTCAGAGGACCTGCAGATTTTCCTTGGCCAAATTATTAAATAACAGTCTCTTTAATAAACTGGAAATTACTTTGCCAAACATTGTAATAAAGGATGCTTCTCAATGTAATCTGATAATACACACACACACAAAAAGTTTTAATTACTTTTTTCAGAAAAATATTCTAAATGTGAAATTTTTAGTTCTGGGAACAGAACTGACAGTTAATTTAAGTTTATACCATGTTTATAAATAACAGGAAGGGAATTTGATATTAATATTCCACAGACAAGTAATACTTTAAAACCTTACAATATACAATGTGATCGGTTTGCAATTGCTACGTAAATAAAATTGTAACACAGTTCCCATACTGAGATGTATTGTTCACCTGAGTTGATGTATCTGAACAAAGCTTCTCAGAGAAATTGATGTCTGTATGTAATTAAAATTGTAACACAGTTCCCATTTTGAGATGTATTTTTCACCTGAGTTGACATATCTGAACAAAGCTTCACAGAGAAATTGATGTCTGTATGTGAGTTAGAAAGAGAAATGACTGGAATCCGGGTAGAGGAAGAAATAAAATGAAGTAACCCATTTCTAGAGAGAGCTTTTTGCCATCTCTGTGCACAAATTGCCTCAAATCAGTTGCCCTTACATTTCATCTCCTGTAACTTGGAGTTCCTGTCATGTTACCACAGAATTTGATTCCTCACCTTCACGTGGTGCAGAATTCATTCTGGTTTTGCTTATGTAATGGCTGCATTACTTGTAGAATCGTTTAGTTGCAATTAGTCAGCTGATGCACTGAGTCAGTAGTAAAATACAATACATAGCTTTGCAGATGTGACCTCATTTATTTCGCAAAAGGCAAGTATAGTTCATAACTTTTTTTTCTAGTTCTTTGAAGAACTTTGAAGCTCTTTATTGCTGTTTAAAATAGGAGCCAAACCTGCATGGCATACCGCACTGAGCCACTCATTGCTGCTTTTGGATGAGCAAAAAAAAGGCAGCTTCAGGCTTTGAATGTATGTTTATTCTAAACTTGGGCCCAAGCTTGCAACATGAGCACTGACATTTCAATTTTCTAAAAGAGCAAGCGAGTCTGCTGCTAGCTCTGGATTTGATGAGAAAGTTCACCTTCTCTGTGATTCTGCACACTGAGAACTGTGTAACCCTGAGTGCAAACCCACAGAAATCAGTAACTACCTCACTAGCCTCAATAGTTCGTCTCAGTAAGCCAGGGTGACAGATACGTATTACAACAATTCAATGAAAAAAAGTACCTAGTGTTACTTGTTTACTTGGCAGTTGATTGTTCGGTCAAATTAACTGCACTTGTTTGTTCCTGAGCAAGATACTGTGGCAATGTTTAGGCAGGTAACTGCATGCAAATTTATATAATTAAGTGTTGCGGCGTGGTAGATGAGGGGTGCTGCGACCTTCCTGAAAGCGTCTCCATGGGGTCTGGAACCGCTCCGGCACAGCCGCTGCACTTAGGCTGGTTAGATCGGCTGCACCAACAGCTCCCGTTCTGCCCCACTGGTTGAGCCTCCATTGCTGGGTGGCTCCCCGGAGGGAGCAGCTCAGAAGGGGTCAGGCTCTCACAGCAGCGAAAGCAGGCAGCATCCATCTCAGCCAGAGAAGCAGCCAGGCACACACACACACACTCGCTGCGGGTGACCAAAGAGCCAGGAAGGATCTTTGGCATGGTTGTTCCAAGAGAGGCTTTACTTCAATGACTTCAACCTGAAGAGGACCAGAAGTCAAAGATGAGATGGGGGAGGGGTGTGGCATTTATAAAGGAGGTCTGCAGGGTGGGACAGAGACCGGACCGGGGCAAGGGAACCAACAGGAATACTGCAGGGGAGGGACTAAGGTACGAGGGCTAACGGGGAAGCAGGGAAGGGAGAACATTCTAGGGTACAGACATATAAGGGATAAAGGGGCAGGGAGAACAGCAAATCAATCAAAGGAACAGAACTGGGAGCATACTGTGTCTTAGGAGAAGCCTGTCACTTAAGCCTGAGGGAGGATTCTCTGCCACAGCCCCCAGTGGGCTGGGGGATGAGCCCAATAGTTAAGTCCTGTGAAATAAATTTGGAGTAGCTGTGAAAAACCTTGCTCAGCCTCTTCCACATTAGTGAGTAATGTTCAAAACATGCCCATGCAAGATTTCGTCCTGTTTAAATGACAAAGTCCCTGTCCAGTTGGCTGCATGGCACCCACACTTGCTCTTCAAGATAGCACCTTCCACTGACACCAATGATAATTGCAAAAGAGGAGCATACCTGTACTTGCAGGTCTGAGAAAATAACCCACAGAAGTGGTAAAATCACATTCAAGGGAAGGCAGGAGAGTAAATCCCTGAGTATTTAGCTACTATCTGAATGCTATCACCTTCAGGTAGTTGAGCGTAACTCAGAGCCATAAGCATACTTGCTCTTCCAGCATTGGTTAAGGGGATAGGACTAAGAACGGGAGAAGAAAAGGAGCTAGGAGAAGGGAAAGTCACTGCCCAACTGCCCTGCCAGGGATGGTGCAGTAATGTCTAACATGTCACCTGGCCGCTGCAGCAGTTTTAAGGTAAAAATGGGCAAAAGGAGCTTAAACATTTTTCCATGCCCTGCATTATCCTGTCCTGGACAATTGTTTTGTCTCAGCTAGCAGGGCCGCCCTCTGCGAGCTTAGGTAGCCGTTTACAGATGACAATGGCTCTGCAGGAGGCTGTAGGTCCCTGTGGAAGGGAGTCCCAAGACGCCCAGCAATGCCAGCTCACTTTTTTCCTCAGCTGAGAATATGAGTTGCCCAGCAGCCTTTGTGCAAGCACAGTCAGCCAAACAATTATATGCTGTAGATATGGCATACATGCTGTACTGGAATTGTTCACAATCCACATGTAACTCAAAGCCACCATTTAACCACCCTTGTCATAACCTCAACCTTTCTGAAACTGTGCATTGCCACTGAAACAATTTTTTCTCCTGGTTTCAGATGCCAAGAAAATCAGTGCACTCCACAAGTTTTATGCCTTCTAGCAGTTCTATTCACTTCAGACAATTGGATCAGCATTGTACAGCTGCTATTCCCGCAGTTTGTCAGCATTTGCCTGAGTCTATATGAGGGATAACACAGAGAGAGCAATTCGTCTCTTTGCCAAAAGAAAAAAAGCTCTCCTGTGGAAGAAGCTGCAAGTGTGACAAAAAGTCTGTGTAATTTGAATAGAGATGCAATTCTCTGGGGAAATACATAAGCAGAATACAGCATTTTTCTTGGATCAATTTCATTTACAGTAAACATTTGCATATTATGATCAAGTATTACACAAAGAAAAAAGGCAGCTCTCCATCTAAAAAAACTCATTTAAGGATATCTGAGTCAGAAAGCTTTGGAGTCCTGATTTATTGATGATACAAACTCAGTGAGACTCATCTCTAATATTACAATTTCAGTAGACACATGATTCAGTTACACAACTAAAATGTAGAACTTATTACATTTTCTTGCCCCTATTGACATAACCTATTTTTGTTCACATGGAATTTCACACTATAAAAAGCTCATTGTCAACAGATTGAAGACAATCAGGAATATTCCTTCCTTGTTTCTCTGTTTTATATTCTAAAAATTATAGTGTAGTCCCATACTACATTCTGTCCTGTCAACACTAATTTTGAGCTGGGATGTGTATACAGCTCATTTTGATCTCAGCCATACCATCTTTTTTGTAATGCTAGAGTTGTTATCAAAGTTCCAGAATGGAAATATGGGTTGCTTCTACGGACAACAAATTTTTCTTACTTGAGGAGCAAACTAAGGAAAATGACAGAAGAGAATTGTTTTGGTGTTAATAAAGTGTACCGTTTGCTCTGCTTGGTATGCAGCAGTGCAGAGTACAGTTTTCCAGACTGCAAGCCCTGAGGACATTCAAAGAAAGCCTGGGGAAAGAAGTGGGGAAAAAATATTATTCCTTTGCGTAGGCACTTCCACTTATAATTCAGTTTAAGCCCAACTGGTGACAGTTCATGAAATAGACAGGAAAGGTTTCTTTGCCAGGATCTGAAAGGTAATGATTCTGCAAATAAGAAAACTGTCCTGTTGTAATATTTAACTATCAAAGTTCTGTGCTTTGGTTATACGGGTGAAGGCAGAAAAAGTATCCTCTCCCTTGAAAACACTTGTATAAGAAGTAATGGCAAAAGGGCTATTAAGACTCCTGTGGTGCTTGGAAGTGAATTTTAGACATTTACCCTTGATATATTCATAAATTTCTAGCTCTTTTCCATATTCTCCCATTTTCTTCTCACATTAAATGGAACATTTTGACCCAAAGAGTTGTTGCTGCAATATTATTGTATGTTGTTAAAGAAGAGAGAAGTGATTTCACAAAAGCAGGGAAGTAATTCATCTGTATTAGTTACCTTCATCAGAAGAGGGTGAAAGGGCTTCACTAGTAAATTATCTTAATACCCTGTATGAGAGATACTATAGGAAAATACAGAAGTGTATGTTTATTACCATGCTTTGGTAATAATCACTGATCCTAGAAGTTTATTTTAACTCTCTTGTTCAATTTAGGGTCATTATAGTCTCCTATGCTGTGAGCTGCAATATTTAAAACCTCATGAAGCCTACGACCTTGCACTTACCCTGTTTCCTTCTCTGTGGTAGCAAAGGATTTATGCACTGGAGGTCACCGTATTATTGAAATTCAGCCAGCAGTACACAACCCCACCACCCCATGCCCGGAGAAAAGATGCACAGATCCAAGATCAAGACAGAGATGTCAACTGCATATGAGCATGTCTTTCTTGATGCTGTTGTAGGCAGTCCTGCCAATGCCCTGTTATTCATGGTATTCATGGAAAAACAGCCTGGAATCTGACCAGGCAGTAGAGCCACATGCCTTGAAAAGACTACAGACCTGTAGTACACCGTTTGTGACTGAAAAGAGGATAAAACCTTCGTGCCCCGAGGAACCCATTTCCCCTGGCGTTCCCCTGAGGTCACTGTGGGAGGCCGAGGCAGCCACATTCCGCTACCTCTTGGGAAATAGGGAGGGGAGGATGGGATGATGGGATGACGGGAGCACGACTGCGCCAGCGGCTCCCGCCTCGTTGGCGCCCAGTGTCCTCAGGGCCGCCCCGCCTGTTCGGGGCCGGGGCCGGGGCCGCCCCGCCACGCCCCTGGAGGGAGCTGCGCCCTCACTCAAGATGGCGCCTCCGGTGTCTCCTTCGGACTCTGACGTCAGAGCGCTGCTGGTCAAGATGGCGGCTGTTTACGTGCTGCCTCCGCGGAAGTTGCCCTTGTCCAACATGGCTGTTGTTCCACAATTACTTCCGCCGGCAGCGGCGTCCGTTTGCCCTTAGTGAAGATGGCCGAGGGCATCGCAGAGAGGGTGAGCCGGCGGCTGCGGTGAGGGTCAGTGTGCGAGGCCGGGCCGGCGGCGGGGGCTGTGCGAGCAGTGCGGAAAGGCGAGGCGAAGGGAGACTGCGACTGTTGCCGGGAGGGGGAGAAGGAAGGCTCCTTCTGAGGAGCTGGGCCCATGCGCGGCCGTGAAATGGCGGGTCGGGCCTGGCCGCTGCCTGCGGCCCGAGCCGGCTGTGGCACCGGGGGATGCCCCGCTTGCCCGCCGCAGGCTGCAGGACCCCAGCCGACTGCGTCCCAACGCCCTGGGTTCCCTGAGAGCCGCCGGTGCCTCCGCCAAGAACAGTGTGTGTGCGTTCTGACAGTTTACAGTGATGCAAACGAATTCGTTGTGAGACGCTTCGCAAAGTTTTCGTCATAGGAAAAGAATAAATAATCCGAAAATTTCTCCTTTCCACTGCAGCAACGCTTGCTAGTACTTTATTCAAAACATGAAGGGCTGTTTCTGTTGTATAAGACTGTTAAATATTTGGCATAGCTAGAAAACTGGAAATCAAAGGTGAAAGTACATTCCAGTTTTTAGCGCTGCAGGTGTTAACCTCTGTGGAGCAAATGGTGTCAGGAAAATTAGTCCACAAACACCAGAGTTATGTCCATAAAGGAGACAGAGGAGTCCTGTTACTTTATTGGAATAAAGGGAGAAGCCATGGGCATTCCCCTGGGGTCTCTCAGATTTTTGGAGGACGCAGCCTCCTTTTTATCCTCATTTTCTCAGCTTCGTTTCCCTCTCTCTTTCCCCAATGGCTGAGGTACTTGAGCGGTACAGACTTTCCGGAACACCTAATACCTAAGACTCCCTTCTAATGTGTAACACTGCGCCCCCCCCCCAATTTTTTAAATCGTGGTTCTTACTTTCATTTCTTTCATCTCTCAAAATACAGTTTCATTTATCAGTAGACTTACAATTTATTTGTAAAGATGAATCTCTTTTGTTCCATTCATCAATCAGTGGAATTCTTCTCATTGTTTCTTTTATCTCTCAGTGTTAGTCTTATCTACAGCAGGCCCACAGCTTGTTTGTAAAGACTACCCCTCATTCCTTTCAGTGTATATACAAATATACAAAATTGTGTGCATACATATAACCTGTGTGTATGACTTAGGGCGCCGCATGGAGGCTGTATGGGACTGTTTGTCAGCTGCTGTTGGTATCAAGTCAATAAAGTTGATTCTGCCAGCTGTCCTTGTACAGGCAGAGTTCAGAAATGCTGGGCTGGTGTCCATGTGTGTCAGTGCCATAAGATGGGAAGGAATTATCATAAATTGCCCTAATATATCTCAGAAGTTACTATATGAATGATGATCTGACTGCCTTTTCTTGACAGATGCACTCCAATTGCACCGAGTTCCCACGTACCGCGTGAATAATCAGCTCCATACCTGGCTTCTCTTCGGAACTCGTGGTTTTTGCCAATACTTCTAATCCGACATTTCACCAGCGGAACTTCTTGAGAGTTTCTCAGCTTTTTTTTACCACATAAAGGGGGGCCATAGGGCACTGCTGTTATGTCCTGGGTACAAGTTGCAGTCAGCCAATCCAATGAGGATGTATTTGATGAAGATGCAGATGAGATGTATCTACTACAGAAGGAATGGAACAGCACCATGAAAAAGAGATTGAAGGTATTTCTATAAAAATGATTTGATAGTCTTTTTATCCATTTCAGATCTACTGACACATACCTTGATATACATGTGAATGACTTAAAGTGAAAAGTAAAAGTAGCTGCTTTAAAGTTATTGTGGTGTACTTTCTTCTGAATATCAGGAAAATGTGGCAGAAATTTACATAAGCATTTCTTAGTGGTCACCAGAGCAAAATATTGTTTTACCGAAAGACATTGGCTCCCTCTGCACAACCATGTGCGTTTATAAAAGGCAGTGCTGAGTTGTGATGCCAGCTATTTGCTATGTACTTGTAGGTATACCCCTCGTAAATGTAGGGCAACAGAGCTGAACACTGCTAATAAAGAAATGTGAGATGTTTGGGGTTTTGAGTAGAGTTACTCATCAGTTAAACTGTAAGATGTATGACTCTATGTGCAGCCACAGTTGGGCATTGTGGTCTGTGTGGGTCTTTGGTTGATTTATTCTCCTAGTGAAAAATACATTTTATGAAAGCTGCTTTCCACAGGCCTTGCCTCTCTTGCAGTTCTACAGAGAACAAAACAAGTTTATAAACAGGTTAGTTCAACAGATACCCTGTCATTCAGAGTGGGGCCAGTAGGGCTTGTCTGCTCACAGTTGAGCAGCGTTTGGCTGAAGAACGTGAATGGCAACTGATGTGTAGGCAGTGGATGAGGGAAGGGTATTACAGCAGACCTGGTGTAGTTTCCTTCATCTGAGTTCCATGAAAAGACTAGTTTTTTTAAGGAACTCTTTAGTGTTCTTACACAAATCCCTCTGATATTTATGAGTAGATACTGCAAAATCATGAAGTGTTATTGAAGTTAGAAATGTATTTTGTGCAAAATAAGTATTTATGTTCTAGACTATTTTTCTAGCAAGGCCACCATGAGCAAATAGGAGTTTTCACTTTCACAACTTGCAATTTTGGTATGAAAAAAGTTAAGAATTATTCTATGTAATCTTGTAATGTGGTTATAATATAAAGAAAGTAATTTGCTTTACAATCATTAGCTGTTTCTTAAAGAAAGCAGCCCCAGTGTTAAGTGTATTTATATGTGACTCAGTCAATCACTGTCTCTTTTTCTGGTATAACTCTTAAATGGAGTGAGCTCCAGCAAGTAAAGGAGGAATGCTCAGCAGTTACTTTTGGGAAAATAAAAGGATTCCATGTAGATGGATTACAGATAGGAGAGTACCTCTCCTAAAGGGGAAGCTTGGCAACCTGCATATCTTTTTAGGTAGAAAAAGAAGTCTGTATATGGTATTCATGAATCCATGTCTCACAAAGGAGTTGGTAATCATTAAAGGAAACATGCTTTCCTGCAGATTTGTCTTACTTTTTTGATCTTTCTAAAAGTAGTTTCTCTATTTTCTGACTTTCTGGGGATCCTTTTGGGAAGAGTAAAAAACTGTATCTTACAGATCAGTAAATCTTAATACACTGCAACGAGCATGTTTTGGTTTGGCAGTGGGGGTGTAGCTGTGAAGGGTGTTCAAATACAGAAACTAGCTTAAGAGGTTGAATACTTGTGATACTTGTTTAAACTTTTTTTTTGTTATTGTTATTATTTGTCATAGGTCCACTTGGTCATCTTGTGAACAACCTATTTCACTGCTCTTGTTACAGGAAGGTTATAGGGATGGAATTGAGGCCGGGAAAGAACTTGCACTCCAGACAGGCTTTAATCAAGGTTACAGACATGGTGCTGAGCTGATGATTACATGTGGCCAGTTCAAAGGAACTCTGAAGTAGGTTACAAACTCCTTAAGGTCAAGTGTATGTGGAGGATGTGTAACAAGGGAACACGCATGCAGTTTTTTGTTTGTTTTAATTAAAAAACCTACCAA
>VYZQ01019914.1:47984-59021 GCA_013400655.1 Mystacornis crossleyi
GCAGGTATGAGAGCAACAATCACTCAGCAAAACTCCAGAAAGGAGTTTTTAGTCTTGCTTTTTAGTGGAGGGAATTTTTAAAAAAAAGGTATCTATAACAATTGCATTGTATCTGTGCATCCTTTTGTGGCCACCTCAGGTTGCAGTCTGCTTGTACATAGGAATCAGTGTACAATGGCAGTGTGAGGTTCAAGGGTTAATCCTGGACCTTTTTACAGGCACTAGCTCGAAATGTGGTTACTGGGGAATGTCAAGGTCTACAGCAAGAAGAGCGCATCTCCTACATAAACCCTGGGTGGCACACTTTCAGGATACCTTACAGCAAACTTTGTGCTTTCAGCTGTTATCTGTCATGCTGCAGTACCTGAAATAGTCTTATACCACATAAAATAAATTATTTTTGACTTGTAGGTAGAAACCTGAGTAGAAACTAAATAGTTCGTTGGCCTCACTAAGATTACAGAAAAAAAACTAAGCATGGGCTTAGGAACCCCAGAAGTATATGTCAAGCATACTAGTTAGAGAAAGTTAGTGCAGCTGAGTGACTTAAGTATATTTGCATTTCAGCTTTTACAAAGGAGATGAAATGTGATCAGGTAAATTGATGATGTAATTCAACACTTGTGGTAGATCACACTTCTGTAAAATTATTAGTTTGGTGTATGCTATTAAATATTAATTTGCTTTTTAACCTGACATTGGCAGTGACCATAGCTATAATCATGAGCTTTACCTGTGAATTGGTGACTGAATTTAAAAACATGTTTTCGGCATTTCTAGGGAGTCATTTTAGCTTAGGTTTGTTTTAACAATCTATCAAAATGTTTGCTGCTGAGCAAGAACATTTACTATGGCCCATGTAAAGTAGGTTGCCTCAGTCCAGATCATAGGAATGGTTATGTGCAAATATGACATACCACAGCTTGACAGTGCTTAGTATTTTTGTGGCATTTTTCATAAATGTTTCTCCAAAGCTCTTTGGAGTCTCTGTGATCTTGATACTAACTCCAGTGGTTTGATCATGTCCTGAATAAGCAGAAAAGTAAATTATTTGCTGACTGTCTTGAAGAGAAGACTTCCAAAATAATGGAAGGAAACATGCCATGGCTTACCTCGCCTCCATAATAGCTCTTCTGCAAATAAACAGAGGACTTCAAGTTTAATTAGTCACAGCACAGTATGGCTGATAAGCCTGAAATACACTTTAATTTTTAAACAAAAAAAGCCTTTTCTATTGTGTTCAAATGTATGCATTTAGGTAAACAAATTTTCATCATTTTTCCAGGATAGAGGACAGTGCCAGATTTTCATAACAAGACAAATATTCCAAGACAATTATTAGCCTTCACATAAAATTGCGGGATTGGCAAAAATCACATGAGAAACAGAAGCTTAAGCATTGTCAGAAAGTTCCTCAGAACAAGGTGCTGTTCTAGTATTCAGAACTGTCATATCAAATTACTGCACTCGAGAGAAGAGTTAAGAGTGATGAATAATTAAAAATGTTCTAATTATAGCTTCTCAGGCAGATTAAATACACAAATGTTTAACTGGGTCAGTTCATGAAAAAAAAAACACCAACAAAACAACTGGACACACATTATCATGCGTATAGAAAATAATCGGAATTACCACATGAATCCCGCATGCCCACCTGCTCTGGATTACTCTCTCTTTGACTGTCCACCAAAAACTGCTGCTGAAAGAATCTTTTACGTGCACAGTTACTAAATAAGTTGTCCCCAGAGTAAATCCTCTTTGGCTCTCAAATAATTGCAGGTTATCTTATTCCCTTTTAAAGGGCTTCTTCAGGCACCTTTTGAGAAATAAATTATTATTACTACTTGGTTTATTTTTGTCACGGTTGTCTGCATCTTACTAAATTCCTGACTCTGTAATATGTTTCACAAAGCATGGCCTGAGCACATTGTGTTTCATATGAAAATAGCATTTTGTAATTTCATAGTTCTAACATTTCTGATGATTTTTCCATTTCATTGAAGGTAATTTGTTTTTTGAGAAAGAATCAGCGTATTTCTCATTCATATTATTGCATGAATTCAATGTTTTTTTTCAGTGAAGATACTCTAGATTTATTATAGAACATAAGAAACCTTGGCTTACTGTTGATACATTTTAGTGACAGCATTTTGGAAAATATTCCAGGTACTTCATAATCAGGGCAACATTGGTGGGGTTTTTTTGTTTCTGGTTTCTTTTGGCATACTGAGGGTTGCTTTTTTTCTATTAATCCTATATCTAGTCTTGATTCTTTTCCATCTAAAGAATAAAATCAAAATAAATCACCACCAATATATCTTCACTGGCCTACATCCAGCACTTTATTGGAATTGCATCTTTCCAGAAGCCCTCAGCTGAACTGCTGACCAGAGAAAACAGTGGCTACATAACAGCCTACAGTAAGTCAAAATACAGAATTGGGGCCTAGGGCAGTCTGTGAAAACCGGTGGTTCCAGTTAGAATTACAGGATGTGTAAGAGATGTTTCTGTAATTATGAGGTCAGAGCTAAAAGTGTGTTCTTTCACAAAGTGCCATGGGATTTTAGAGTGATCAGCGGTAATAGAGCTATAAAACGGGTGTGTAACTGGAACATGAATCAGTGTTCACAAAAAATGATGAGCATTCAAACAATTCCTTTATCTATCCTAGGTGCTTTTCCATCTAAGGCAGGATAAACCCAGTGCTGCCTAACTTTTATGACCTATAGCTTAGTCTGATGTGGTCTACAGTTTATAGCTTTACAACCCAAAAAAACTACTGTACGCTTTGTCATCTTTCCTTCACTCTCTACACCATCTCCACAGCTACAGAGTCTGAATATTTAACTCCTGAGAGTAACATCAGAATGTTGGTGGGTGCATTTTATTTCACTACAGCCATATAGACTGAGCCAGTTTTACTTCACGACTGACTGAATAGCACTTCTGACACTTAGTCTGAGACACTTAGCATTGGCAGGCTTTGACTATTTCCTAAACCTTCACTGAAAGTGATTAAGATCCTTCAAAGCCAAAGGCTGTATAGACAAACATCAGAAAAATAGGTTCATAGCAAATTACCATGGATGTAGAAACACATTGACACAGACAGGGCATATCTTTTCCTCATAGTCAAGATATACCTAACATTTGATTTCTGCTTGACATTAGCATTGTAATGTCCAAGTAGTTCTTGTCTAAATCTTTTCCCAAAGGTCCTACATCCATGAGACCACAATTTAAATACCCTCATGAACGAACAAGTGAGGGCCGCCTTCATGTGTGTGCATTTGCTCTTTACAGGGTTTCATAGGACACTGTGATTGCTATTCATAACTGAACATTTGTTGCTTTTTCTACATCTCTTATCTTTCTAAGAGTCTTCTGATCATTTTTATAACTAAAATCAGGTGTTGCACCATCATTCATGTTCTTTACTTACATCAGTCAGCAAATCAATGGAAGCCATTACTTGAGAGCTACCACAGCTCTCATTCAAGAGAGAGATGAAGTGAATGTAGCTGACGCACAATCTCCACACCATGGCAAAATTAGTAATACTCATACTATGCTGAAGGTCTACATTGGAAATGTTACTGGTGGAAGATGGAGGGTGGAGGAGGAGAGAAGGAAAAAAAGGGAGCTAAGAATTAGCTGAGGAGCTGAAAATAATGATGAGCACTGAGGAGATCACTGAGGTAGTGGAGAGATGTAATACAGAAAGAAAATAATTGTGCTTAAAGGAGCTTTCCACCAGTATGTCTCAAAGCTAACCACACAGAAGCCAGCTTTACAATCTTGTTTTTCCAGACTGGGACGAAGAGAGATGGGGAGAGAAAGTGACTCCTGAAACGCTGGCTACAGAACTAGAAACCAGACTGCAATTTACTTGACTCTACTCTAGCACATCCCCATTAGAAGTAAGAAGGAAACCAGCAAGGAAAGAGGTGGAGAAAGGGACTAGGAAATCACAAGGAAAAGACATGGAAAAAAAGTGATATAAGTATGAAACAATATAAAGTATGAAAAACAGAACTAATAGAAAAAGAAGGATATGAAAAGCAGAAAATACATAAAAAGGAAAAAAATAATTATATAGACAACACTAAAATTTGAAAATTATACAAAATTTTGTGTAATTTTAATAACAGGAAAATGAGATGAGTTTAGGTCTACTTTGAGCTATTTTAAACCAATATTGGTTTGAAGATGACGTTCATCTTAAGTGTTCTGATTGAATATATATCAGAATATGGATTATATAACATGCAGACTTAAAAAAGAAACAGCACTCAGTGGCAAATACTGATTTCAATAAAATAGCATGTGGAAAAGACACATTTTTCAGGAAAGATAATACCATAAAGGAGCTCAATCCCAACAAATGCCCGTTAAAGATATTACATCGGTGCCATGCAGACAGGTACTCTACATAAAGTACACATTTTATGTCATTCTATGTTGGCTAAACAACTTGACACTGCTTTTCATATCTTACGTTTTAAAACTGAAGCTAATTAAACTGTGGAGATTTGTTATAAATATATGCAATATACATTAAATTATACATTTTAATGCTTTTATATTTTTAGACACTTGGTAATTCATTATGTTCTTAAAAATGTTTTTGTCCATTCCTATATATTATGAACCAACTTCACTATAACCCTCAAATCTCAGATTTCCAGATTCCTAGTCACCTACCAGAATATTATAATTTGTCCTAGCTCTGTTGAATGACAAGATGAATGAATGCAAACTCATCATTACTCATGGATTCCTTGTTCTTCAAGTCACTTAACCTTACTTTCACTACAGGGATGATGCATTTGGGGATGAAACTTTTCAAACTGGTAAGAAAGCTGTAAGTGTTAAGAACCATGACTAGCTAAGATGGAATACTGAGAATATTGTCATTTGGACAGCTAATAGAGCTACAGAAATGCAAGTATCTCAATACCTAACATCTTATTACAGTCATCCCACTATGGGATTTTTAGGGTGTATGTATTTGTTTGCAATTGTAGAGGTACACGTGTGACAGGCTTGCAGACAGTCACAGATGATGTGAAGCTTCTGGGAAGCTGATAGATTAAGATGTCTGTGCATTGAGCAAGAGTACAAGAAACAACTGTCCACACAACCTTTGTGTGTGTGCTGATTTGTAGCATTCAGAATCTGTACTGAATTGCATATTGATTTATCTGTGCACATCACAAAAACATTCCCCAGATTGTATGTGCTGAAAAAGCATAGACAAAGAAAGACTGTGCCTACAGAGCTTAACCTCTAATTGTAAAAGGTAGATAAAAGCTGGGATGGGAAATGGAGGGACTGGCCAAGATCAGAGAAAATTAGTGACACTGTGAGGTTTATGCTGTAGTTTAACCCCAGTGGCAACTAAGTACCTTGCAGCCCCTCACTCAATCCCTTGCAGTAGGGTGGGGGGAAGGGGGGAGAACCAGAAGGTGAGAAGGCTCAAGGGTTGCGGTAAAGACAGTTTAACAGGGAAAGAAAGAGCCACGCGCGCAAGCAAAGGAAAACAAGGAATTAATTCACCACTTCCCATGGGCAGGCAGGTGTTCAGCCACCTCCAGAACAGCAGAGCTCCACCATGTGTTACTTGGGAAGACAAATGCCATCACTCCAAATGTCCCCACTGTTCCTTCTTCTTCTCCCACTTTTTATTGCTGAGCATGACACCATATGGTATGGGTCATACAGCACATCCTTTTGGTCAGTTGTGGCCAGCTGTCCCAGCTGTGTCCCCTCCCAACTTCTTGTGCACCCCCAGTCTCCTCCCTCATGAGGCAGTGTGAGAAGAAAAAAGGCCTTGAGGCTGTACTACTCAGCAGTAACTAAAACATCCCTGTGTTATCAACAGCGTTTCCAGCATAAATCCCAAGCATAGCCCCACATTATCTACTGTGAAGCAAATCAACTCTACCCCAGTCAAAACCAGCACAGAGTAGAACTAAGATTACATGAATTCCAATCCAGTAGTCTGTCACTTAAGGCCTGGAGTTATACTGCCTAACAGCAGGCACCAAAATAAGCTTTGTCACAACAGATTTTCCAGCTACTTTTCAGAGAGAAACAGGCACACTCAGAGGGAGATCTGACCACCCCCCACTAGTAGATGCACCACTGTTTCAAGGCAGCCATCACTCTCGGTTGTGTGAAGTGGGAGCTACGTCCCAAGCCTGCCCTTGGGCATGCCAATTACATATATCAAGAGTAGGATGTCCTTAAAACCTGATTATCCATTTCACAAAAGCACGGAAAAGCACACAAAGTTACAAACTTGAGAAGTATGAGTATGTTAATAATTAGCCAAGTAATTGTTTAACATATTCTTCACTCGTTATTACTTATGTTTTCTCACAACTGGCACAAACTGAAGGTGGATAAAAGCTTCTAGCTCTTCCCTTTTATTGGGGGGTGATTCTTCTCAAAATACATGTGGATTTGGGCTGGGTGATTTCTTTTCAACTGTCCTGCTACTTAGAAATTCTATGAAATCACAAATACATTTTATGCATCCTTACGCATTGGTAATAAAATGTTGTCTAATAAGTTTTAATACAGTTGTGCCATCAACCCAAAAGAGAAGAAATTATCCATAATACCAGGAAATCCTACCTCCATACATCAGATTAAGTTCAGCAATACTTCACAACACAAAGGCCCACACATCCACAGACCCAGCAAACGCCAACGTAATCAATTTTGGGCTGAAATAGGAGGGTGCCCTCAAGAAGCAGTAAGTGATTTTGTTCCTTTGCTCTTTTGTCCCTTTGAAAAATTAAGTCTCTCTCACCCTGGAAGATTTATTGTGCACTTAAAGGAAGAATTGATGTTTTATGCATGATACGATGGTTTTCCAAAGAATGTGGTTCATTTATTCATGTCAACAGAAATCTAAGATAAAATTACAGTGTTAAATTATGCATACTTTAACTATAAATTGTGTGCTACTTAATGTGTGCTAAAGTAAAAGGAACAAGTATTTTTTGTTCTTTGGGAATGGAAGCTGCAAATCAATGTTTTTCTCAAAGATTCAGACATGTTTTGTCTGACATGTCCACTGTATCTTTGGCTTTTTAAAATAAATGAAATCTTTGTCAGTTGATTTCTTTGTTGCATTAAGGTACATAATGCAAGTACTACTAGGACACAATTAATTACATCTCTGCTTCATTATTCTTTGTAATTTTTCCCTTCAAGTATTTTATGTGCAGAGCTGTACTGGCACATACATTAATACATAACAAAGGACAGTCATTACCTACACACTTTGTAGCCACATTGCAAATGTCTACTACACTGACTGTACGGTTTTAGGTACCTGTTGTAGCATTTAGACACCAGAGAGCAATTCAAACCTCTTGCTGCCTTGGGCTGTGAACCCTAAGTTCTTTTACAGTCAGTGGAGTGAAGTAGTTGCTCTCCTCTGACCAGTTGCTCTCTTACACTGAGAAGCCAGAGTCATGCCCTGAAATATTCCAGGTGCTCCAGAGATGCTCTCACTATGGTCACTTGTGACCAATTGAATAGGAATTATTAACGCAGTGCATTTTCATGGAAATACTTCTTTTAATTTTGGGTTAAAGAGCTCTTTTCTTTTACACGGGGTTTAGGTAGGGTGCCAGGGGACACAGCCAAGAAAAAAATGAAGGGTATACTATAAACTGTTTTTTCATTGCATTATAACATGTGGTTTGGACCATGAAAAAAAAATTCAAAATAATTTTTTTTTTTGTCTTGAGATAGCTTTAAAAAGACATCAAAAGGACAAAGACCACATTCATTAACAAGCAGCATGGTGCAAAATGGGGATGAAGTCCCTCCCACTGTAAGTGAAGAGCAGGTTCAAGACCACCTGATGAAACTGAATAGCCACAAGTCTGTGGGACCTGATGAGATGCATCCCAGGGGCCTGAGGGAACTGACTGATGTTGTTGCCAAGCTAGTCTACACCATATTTGGAAAACCCTGGCAGTCAGGTGAAGTCCTCAGTGACTGGAAAAAGGGAAACATCATTCCTCTTTTTAAAAAGGGAGGAAAGGAAGACCCAGGGAACTACATACTGGAGATCCACAGAACTACATACCAGAGACCTTCGCTTGCCTGGGAAGACTGTGGAGCAGATACCCATGGAAGCAATGTTAAGCACATACAAGACAAGGAGATGATCCAAGACAGCCAGCATGGCTTCACTAAGGGCAAATCATGCCTCACCAATCTGGTGGCCTTCCATGATGGAGTGACAGCAACAGTTGATACGGGAAGACTGACAGATGTCAAATACCTAGACTTCTGTAAGTCCTTCTGTAAGGCAGTCCCACATGACATCCTTATCTCCAAATTGAAAAGACATGGATTTGATGGATGGACTATCCAGTGGAATTCAAGGAATTGGCTGGATGGACACAGCCAGAGTTATGGTCAGTACACTTATGTCCAGATGGAGGCTGGTGACAAATTGTGTCCCTCAGGGGTCTGTCTTGGTACCAGGGCTCTTTAGTACCTTTATCAATGACACTGTCAGCGGGATTGAGCGCACCCTCAGCAAGTTTGCAAATCCATGAAGCTGAGTGGTGCAGTTGGCACAACAGAAGGAAGAGATCCTATCCCAGGGGACATGGACAAACTTGAGAAGTGGGCCCATAGGAACCTCAAGTTCAACAAATCCTGTAGTGCAAAGCACTGCACCTAGGTCAGAGCAATGACAGACATGAGACCAGACTGGGACGAGAACTTGCTGAGAGCAACTGTGCTGAGAAGCACTTGGACAGTTCACTTGCAGCCCAGAAAGCAAATGGTATCCTAGGCATTATCCAAAGGGGTGGCCAGCAAATCAAGGTAGGTGATTGTCCCCCTCCACTCTGCCCTCATGAGACCCCACATGAAGTGTTGTGTCCAGGTACAGAGTCCGTAGCATAAGAAAGATATGGACTTGTTACAGAAAGTCCAGAAGAGGCCATGAAAACGGTCAGAGGATTGAAGCATCTCTCCTACAAAGACAGGCTTAGAGAGCTCAGGTTGTTCAGCCTGGAGAAGAGAAGGTTCTGGCAAGAGCTCATTGAGGCCTTCCAGTACCTAATGGGTAAAAAGAGCAATGTCTTATGTGGGCAGATTAGTGATAGGACAAGGGGGGAATGGTTATAAACTAAAAAATTTGATTTGAATTAGATCTTAGATTTTCTTTATTTTAAAGGTGGTGAGGCACTGGAACAGGTTGGGCAGAGATGTTGTGGATGCCCCATCCCTGGCAGTGTTCAAGGCCAGGCTGGATGGGGCTCTGAGCAACCTGATCTAGTGGGTGTCATCTTTGCCCATGACAGGGGGTTGGAACTAGACAATCTCTAAGGTCTCTTCCAACCCAAACCATTCTATGCAAAGGCGCATTTCCACAGAGTGAAAGAGCTGCTACCGACATCCTGGTAAGTCCACTGTATGTCTTACAGGGCAAAGGTTATTTTGGACTAGCTCTAGTATTGAAGGAACAAGGAAGTACTAAATGGCTGCAGACATCAGTATTAATGAGACCTTAACTATGGCTCACCACTCTTGCACCAGAAGGGTTCTGGAATAAGTATTAAAATGTAATACAGCACAGAGATACTCAAAGGGCTGCAGAAGTTGGGCCAGGATTTCTTGAGGACTTCTCAATCATTGTTTGTACAGGATTATGCAAATACTCCTCCAACATTTTCATGGTCTCATGAAAAGTCTAATCACAGATACCATGAAAACTTTTCCCTGTCATGAAAAATCAAAAATATTTTGTGTTTTATTTTGGACATTTGGTTGACTCAATGTTACTAGCTTTCCTTTTCCTCCTCTCCTTTTTTCCCTCCCTCTCCATTTAACAGAATCCAACGTTTCTCTGTGTAAATGCATGTATTTTGATATTTTACTCAGAATGAATTGCATCTGGATTGCTATCAGTTTCTCAAACTCTATGGAATTTGCAAAAATTAGCTCATAGTGAAATATAAGGCCAAGAAAATTAAATTCTAAAGGGATATGTACTAAACAGTGGCTAAATGATGTCCAAAATGTCAAGATGTCAAACATTTCAGAAAACAGAGCACAGAGAACAACAAGGAAAATTTTAATGTGCACCTGCTTTGCAAGCAAAGTGCAATGGCTCCATGAGGTGAACACCGAGGTCAAAGTTTTCCATCTGAGGTGATAAAATCTGGAATTTGCAGACTTAGAAACTACCTTCAGCCAAGCAATTATGTGGAGGAGGGGATGCTTCAAAACCATTTGCATTGTCTGTGAATGGTTACAGTGTGAAGAACAAAGACGCACACTGAGCAGCCAGTTCTGATATTATGCTCAGGTTTCATTACATCACGAGTTTAAATGTTTTGTTTGCACAAAAAAGATACAGTTATTATGGCACTGTTGTTACTATTATTTGAATAATTGTAGTTAACATGGAAGCTCTCCTATCTCCTTGTTCTGTTTGCATCTATAAAATCTTCCATGCATGGAGTGGTCCATTACTATACAAAAAAACAACCAAAACTCTTAAGAGGCTCACTGCTTCATGTTCCCTTCTGCCAGTGACCATTTTCCTTAAACTCAGTATATTAAAGGCTTTCTCAGCTCATAATTGTGGCCTGAGGAAAGCACCACTAAAAATAATTGTGTTTATAAACCTAGCGACAGATGTCGGGAATTTATCTCCTTACCATGGCAGGAGACGCCTCCTCTATTCTCCAGATCGGGGATTAGCTGGGGGGAAGGAGGGACGGACATCGAGCTACAATGTTTTCTCACTGTCTCCCTTAAGAGTTTCGGCTGAAACAAAGGAGGAGAAACAGGAAAGGAAAGCAGGTGCCATTTGAGGCTCGGAGTTACGGTGCCGTGGGGCACGCGGGACACGACCCCACACCGGAGTGACCCGCCCGGGGAAGGCGCCGCCCCGCCCCGCCCCGCCCCGCACGGCCCGGCCCCGCACGCGCCTCAGGCGGAAGCAGCCGCCCCCTTCCGGGACCGGGCCCACCCGCGCGCGCACCG
>VYZQ01019914.1:79058-97832 GCA_013400655.1 Mystacornis crossleyi
GCAGCCAGAGCTGGGTTTGAAGGGAAGGGGGAGGGGAAGCATCTCAGCCCGCCCCGCCCCTGGGGCCGAGGGCTGTGGCCCCCCATCCCTGGGGCCGAGGGGAGGAAGGTGAAGGCCATGGCCCGCGGCGGAGCTGGACCATGGCCCGGCCTGGCCTCCCACCCGGCCTGCATCTGTCGGCACAGGCAGGGCCCAGCCGGGCCCCGCTGGGCCGGCCCCGGCCCCCCTTGGGGGCTGAGCTGGGCCCTGTTACCTCTGTCTTCGCTGGAAGAGCAAGAGAGAGATTCCCGCCCTTCATCTCCTTTTAATCTGAATTCACAGGGCGTACCCCTTCTCTAAGTGGCTCAATAGAGCTGTCGATATTCAAATTAGTTAATTGATTGGTTCTGTCCAGTTCTGGAGGAAATTACAGCACCTGTTGCTGTAAACCACTTCCTTCAGGAAACAGAGCCAAAAGGAAGAAAAACCTGAAAAGCAGGAAGGGATGTCAATCCATGACAGACAACTACTCCAAATATATGAAATAATTACATCTATAGGCAAGTTGAATCTTTCCACACTGTATAAAGGAGATTGTTATTTTGGTTTCTGACTTACTGAAACTGGGTATTTTTAGATTTTAAGTTTGCTTGCTTTTCCTGTAAAAGTACTCTAGCTAATCCTTGCTGCTGTGTCTTAGTGTTTGCCATTTAAACTGGAAATCCTTTCAAAAGTCACTTTTCTTCCCCTGCAGGTGTTATAGCATGTTTTCTTATATTGTCTTGACTCACTGTGGCTTCCTTCTTCAGTTCTTCTCTAATAAACTATCAAGAATTCTTGACACCTACTGTGCCACTAAAAGAAAATACTACACACCAAAGTGCTGTTTCCAAATGTTGAAGGATTTCTTTGCTTAATTAAAAAAAAAGATGAGCTCAATATAATTTGTGGAATGACTTCCAGTGAAAGAGCAGGTAGCTTTCACTAAAGCAGAACTGAAATTAAGTCATTAGATATGCAGAGGTTTGAAAAAAAATCCAGTTTATCAGTTCATGTGGGAGAAGGAAAAGAAAACTAATGAAGAAATATTTTTCTTCTAGATTTTTCCGTTTGATACCTGTGAATTTTCTGTAATCCAAAGATGGCAGCAAATAAACCTAAAGGACAGAATTCGTTGGCTTTACACAAAGTCATCATGGTGGGAAGTGGTGGTGTAGGAAAATCTGCTTTAACACTACAGTTCATGTATGATGAGGTAAGAGTCTGTAGTAGAAATTATCTCAGGAGGTGCCTGCTACACAGTGTTGTTTAGATTACATTTACAATTATTTTCTGAAAGGGTCTGGGTGTATGTGATGTGGTATGAAATTCAGCGGTTAAGTGGAGCAAAAACATTTTGAGATTACTGGTTTTCCCTCTAGAGGTACTTGTGAAGGAAAAATTCGGCCTTTCAGACTTCTCAGCTGTTAGATACTCTGTCATATTACTGAAATATTTTTGCATTGCTCACTACACCTATTAGAACTTGGTTATTGTAGCTCAAAGCTTCTTCACTTCGTTGAGTTGCATGGTGCCTGAAACAACAAATTCCTTCCATGTTTTTTTTTGCTGCTGTTGAAGAGAGGAAAGAAAATCAGTTTCTCTTTTCCTTTTTTTCCCAGTGGAAGTCATCCTTTTCTATTAAAAGTCAGAAGTTAAGCATTCAGTGTACTTTAAAAGTTGATACTAAATATGTCCAAAGTCAGGACTACCTGATTTCATAATGGAACACAGCCAGATGTTGTGCTTGAGCCAGAAGTAGAGGTTTGGGTAGTGCATAGACACTGATGTTTTGAAGTTACCTCTACATTTCCTTACAATGGCTGAGGAAAACAAAAGCCTAAAAACTGTTTGGGCTGATGAAGAGTCTCCTTTAATTACGAGTTCTTTGAGTACTTCACAGGGCCTGAATGTGTAATGCTTAGTTATTAGTTACAGTACCCCTTTAATATATTTGCTATATCCTTGTGTGCAAACAGAAGCAATTGCCTTGTACAGGCATGATTTTACATCATGGAGGGTTTTTTTTTTCTAGTTTGTTGAAGACTATGAGCCCACCAAAGCAGATAGCTACAGGAAAAAGGTGGTTCTGGATGGGGAAGAAGTCCAAATTGATATATTGGATACAGCAGGGCAGGAGGACTATGCTGCAATTAGAGACAACTACTTCCGAAGTGGAGAAGGTTTTCTTTGTGTCTTCTCTATTACAGAGCTGGAATCCTTTGCAGCAACTGCAGACTTCAGGTAAGTTACAAGGCAAGATAATCATTCTAATTACACTGAGACAATTGAAAGTGATTTTTTTTGTGTGTGTTTTTAATATCCTTTTGATGGTCTAGATTGGATGGCAGCTCTTACCGTTGTCACATAATGTCTTGAACAGATGCCTAGCCAGGCCTTTGCTGTCTGTACCACTTCAGATGTCTTTGCTGCTGTGTCTCTGAATACCAGAAAGGCTATTGCCACAGAACAGGTACACAGCAACATTCAGAAGACAGCTGTCTCACCATGGTCTCAACCTCAGACTACATCATATTAAAACTCCTATGATAGTAATAGAATATTATACAGGCAGCAGTATATTATTGGTGTTTAATTTCAGTTGAGAGAGAAAACATTTAAATTACTCACTATTGTATTTAAAAAAAAAGACAAAAGATATCAGAAAACAGTTTTACCAGTGCAAAGTCTAGTGAAATAGGAAAGGCCATAATATTTGAAAGAAAATTAAGGAAACAAATATGAAAAGGAGTTATCTGCATGCCAGTGAAATTAGTCTTCTTGGAGATGCTGTCACAGTTCAAATTCAATAGCACTAAGTAGCAGAATATGTTTAATATCTCTAAGGGAGGAGAAAGAGGTATGGAGAGGGGGAAAAGTGAATTTTTCATCTTTGGTGTGTTTTTTTTTTTTTAATTTATTTGTGTCTCTATTATGTCTGTGTTTATATATTTTGAGAGAGGGAGGAGCAGGCCTTGTTTGTTTGCAGGGGTATGCTGGGTACTGTCAATCATGGAGGACAGTTTAGTATAGTTCAGCTCCCGTACAGTGCAAAATGACCTATTCAAGTCTGTTTAAAATCATGCCAGTGCTTCAAAATGATCTTTGGCCTTAGAAACGAAGTCCTACTTCCCAGTAAAGGTGAGAGTTAACAGTATACATGTTGATACAGGAAAAATGAAAGAAAAAATCCCTTCAAGTAAAGATATTAAAATTGTCCTCAATCTAAATATGGAAAGTGAAACGTAGAGGACTAAATGCTAAAATGTAACTCAGAAAAATGTATTTTTCTGCTTTGTGTAAAAGTAATCTGTATCTCTTGAAGGAACAGCTAAAGTACCTTTGGCACTGTTGAGTATTCTGAGGGCATAGTACTTAAGAGCCAAATATTAAAGAAAGTGACAAGAAGAACTTAGATGTTTGTTTTCATGGAATTTTGTTCTGCTGAAATGGCAGACCTCCAACAGGAGAGCTTTTTACTGCTTATCCGATGGGGTTCCTGGTATGCTCTGAAATTCCATTGCTCCAAGTAATTTTTTTCAATAAAATGCAGACCTGCAATGACTATACTGTTAAATACTTGAAAGATAGTTTGATAAAATTTGGCTTAGCTTTGAGTAGAATTGGTCTGGCTCTCATGGTGTGGGGTTTTTTTAAGTTCTACGTTTCAAGCTGGCACATCATTAATTAGATATTTCTTGTTTAGTCTTCAGAAGGGCCTCAAAGGAGAATATGAGTATCATCGTCTGTATTGCTGTTAGATTAACTTATTACATGGTGAATTGTTTGGCATCTGTGGTGGTTTGACCTGGCATTTATCCCAGGTACCCACCAAAGCCCCTCTATCTCTTCCCTCCTCAGCTGGACAGGGAATAAAAAATACAATGAAAGGCTGATGAGTTTAGGACAGGAAGAGATCACTTACTGATTACCATCACAAGCAAAACAGACACGACTTGGGGAAATGAATTTAATTTATTGCCAATAAAAATCAAAGCAGGATAATGAGAAGTAAAACTAGCTTTAAAAATACCTTCCATCCCTCCCTCCTTCCCGGGCTCTACCTTCTCCCTCTCAGTGGTGCAGGGAGACAGGGAATGGGGGTTATTGTCAGTTCATCATTGTTCCTGCTGTTGCATCTTCCTCAGGGAGAGGAGTCCTTCCCCTGCTCCAGTGGCGAGTCCCTCCCATGGGAGACAGTTCTCCATGAACTTTTCCGGTGTGAGTCCTTCCCACAAGCTGCAGCTCACTAACTGTTCCAGCATAGGTCTCTGTCCGTGGGCTGCAGTCCTTCAGGAACAGACTGCTCCAGTGTAGGTCCCTCACAGGGTCACAATTCCTGCCAGTAAACCTACTTTAGCATGGACCCATCTCTCCAGGGGCCCACAGTTACCTCCCAGGAATGTACCCCAGCATGGGTGTCCTCCGTGGACTGAAGGGGAATCCCAGCTCTGGTGCCTGGAGCACTTCCTCCCCTTTCTTCACTGACCTTAGTATCTATATAGTTGTTCCTCTCACGTATTCTCACTCCTTTCCTCTCTGAGTGCAATTGTAGCTGTGCAGTAACTTCTTTTTTTCCTTTTCAAATAAGTTTTCACAGAGGTGTTACTACCACTGGCTTGGCCTTGGCCAGCGGTTGGGTCTGTCCCAGAGCTGGCTGGCATTAGCTCTGCTAATAATGGACATTGGGGAAGCTTCTTGCAGCTTCTCACACAAGGCACACCTCACCTATAGACCTGCCACTAACAGAACCTTGTCACACTAACCCAGTATAGCATTGCCTGGATAACTAGTGTTGAAAGCTACTAGTTTTTACTGGAAGTCTTACTTACACAGGTACTGCCATGATGCACTGAGTTTTCTTCTGGCCACCTTCCTAATCCCCTGGCTATTCAAACTACTTTTACTCTTTTAAAACATTTGCACTGATATCCGTGTGAAAGAGGAGAAACGCTGCTTTTTAGTTATACCTCATACATAAATGTGGTGTCACAGTCTGCCTCAAATGTACAGTTTTTTAGAAAATTGTGGACTATCTGCAGCTTCTCAGCTCTGTGAGTAGGCTTCCTCCAAAAGACTGCATGCTATTCAGAGCTTTTTATAATGTGAGCATCCTGCCATATACCAAATCAAGGCCCTTTAGAATATCAATTACTTAACTGTCTTCAGCTTCTCTCCGTTCAATTTTAAATTCGATTTCACCTCAGCCAGCAAAAGAAATTTATTTCTTTGTGCTTTTTGTCAATCTTTCAGAAATTGCTCCATGATAAAGGGCTACATTTTACAACTAACTTTATATTCCTTTTTTCATAGACAAAATGCAGAATATTCTTTTCTGAGACAACTCTTCTTCCTGATAGTATTAATGCATTTTCAATTAGAAGAAAACTTTCATTATTTTTTTAAGTGTCGAAGATTTACGTACAAAACTATTTGTAGTATTGAGTTTTATTTATAGTTTTAAACCTTTCATTCTAAGAGTAGAAGGGTCTGTCCTTAAAAGTCAGATGCATATATGGCTTGTATCTGTACACTGGTTTATAACTGAATGAAGATCTCTAGAGAGACTGAATATAATTGACTTGAGAAAGATTCCTGAAAGCAAGAGATTTTCTTTTGATATGCTATGGACCAATTTAATCAGCTTTAAAATGGCAAATTTTGTCAGGAAAGAATCAGCTGTAAAACTGAAGCTTGGATAACTTAAAAATGGTCATAAAAAATAGTAATGTAAAGACAATGCTAAATGCTCTCAACACTCTTAAAGAGAATTAATTATTAATATAAATTCTCACCTAAACCAATCTTGTTTTATTTTTTTCATTTCTTACTGACTCAACTTCTTCCTTCCTGGAGGAGTAGTTGTCTGTCTCTCTCTTCATTCTGTATAATGTCATACTTAAGTTTAAGACTTTCCTGTTACATAAACTACATAAAAGGAATAAGTGGCTTTTCACTGTAAGATGTAAAAGTATTTAGTCTGAGTTCTTCTTTCTGTGTTCTAAGAATGGTACTCTATGCAAAGCTTCATTTTCCTTTCCTTTGTTTTTTTGTCCTCTCCAGGGAACAAATCTTAAGAGTAAAAGAAGATGAGAATGTTCCGTTTTTGCTAGTTGGTAATAAATCAGATTTGGAAGATAAAAGGCAAGTTTCTGTAGAAGAAGCAAAAAACAGAGCCGATCAGTGGAATGTTAATTATGTGGAAACTTCTGCAAAAACACGAGCTAATGTTGACAAGGTAATAACTGGCCTCTTAAACAATCTGTCCATCAGTTTTTACTTTATTGCTCTTTTTCATGGGTCATTATCCCGTTCTAAACTGCAAGGAATCATTATTATCCAAGACATGATACAAGACCTGATAAAATTTTCTTGGGTCAGCTCTTTTGGCCTAGACTTCATACTGCATTTTCTGTAACTAGAGGACAGTCTGTTTCTGAATAGTGAAGAATGCTTTCTGATTCTCAGTCAGAAAAAATCACCTTATTAAAAGCAAATAAGGGAGAGATTTGCGCTTTCCCTATCCTCGTTTAACCATCTGCCTCTTTATATGTTGTTTTGATAAAGAATGGATGAACCCAAAAATCTATGAAAAGCCTAGAAGTGCCTCATGAGTTTTCAGAGATAAGACCTGGTTCAGAAGCTCGTAAGATAAAGAGAATATTTGTCTCCAAGAAAAGAAAATGCTGATTAGTTGTAAGTGCTTCAGCAAGAATGCGAGTTCTTGCAATTCAGAATAACTGTCAGCCTTTTAGACTGTAAGAGTAACAGATGTGTGGCAAAAGAGGTAGGTTTAGTGCAATGTACCAACCTTTCAGAGCTGTTGACAAAGTTGATCCCACAGGTTTGAGTTGGAAGAGACCTTAATGATTACCTAGTTCCAGCCAACCCCCTTACCATGGGCAGGGACACATTCTACTAGGTTGAGTGCTCAAAACTGCATCCAACCTGGCCTTGAACACTTGCAGGGATGAAGCATCCACAGCTTCTCTGGGCAACCTCTTCCAGTGCCTCACCACATTATCAGTAAAAAATGTTTTTCCTAATTTAAGATTTAATTTAATTTTTCTAATTTCTCTTTCTAATTTAAGTCTACTCTCTTTCAGTTTAAATCCTGAACCCCTTTTCCTATCACTTCTAATTTGTTAGCTCAGTTTGCAGCTGTCTCTCAAATTTGGGGTTAGGATTTTACGAGTGGGCTGTCTGNGAGGACAGTCTGTTTCTGAATAGTGAAGAATGCTTTCTGATTCTCAGTCAGAAAAAATCACCTTATTAAAAGCAAATAAGGGAGAGATTTGCGCTTTCCCTATCCTCGTTTAACCATCTGCCTCTTTATATGTTGTTTTGATAAAGAATGGATGAACCCAAAAATCTATGAAAAGCCTAGAAGTGCCTCATGAGTTTTCAGAGATAAGACCTGGTTCAGAAGCTCGTAAGATAAAGAGAATATTTGTCTCCAAGAAAAGAAAATGCTGATTAGTTGTAAGTGCTTCAGCAAGAATGCGAGTTCTTGCAATTCAGAATAACTGTCAGCCTTTTAGACTGTAAGAGTAACAGATGTGTGGCAAAAGAGGTAGGTTTAGTGCAATGTACCAACCTTTCAGAGCTGTTGACAAAGTTGATCCCACAGGTTTGAGTTGGAAGAGACCTTAAAGATCACCTAGTTCCAACCCCCCTGCCATGGGCAAGGATACCAACCACTCGATCAGGTTGCTCAGGGCTCCATCCAACCAGGCCTTGAACACGTCCAGGGTTGCGGCATCCAAAACATCTCTGAAGGGACAACCATTCCAGATAACACTGGAAGGGGCAACCGTTTCCAGCGCCTCACTGCCCCTACAATAAAGAATTTTTTTACAAGTAATCATTTAAATCTCTCCCTTTTTAGTTCAAGATTGCTCCCCCAAGGGTCTTATCACAAGCTGCCCATGTAAAAAGATGCTTTCTGTCTTTTTTTTAATAAGCCTCCTTCAAGAGCTGAAAGGCTGCAATAAGGTCTCCCTGGAGCATGCTCTTCTTCAATATGAACAACCCCAGCTTTCTTAGGTTGTCTTCATAGCAGAGCTGCTCCAGCCCACTGAGCATCTTTGTGGCCTCCTCTGGACCCACTTCAACAGGTCCATGCTTTTCTTGTGCTGAGGACCCCAGACCTGGGCACAGCACTGCAGCTGGGGTCTCATGAGAGCAGAGTAGAAGGGGACAATCACCTACCTTGACCTGTTGGCCAGTCTCCTTTTGCTGCAGCCCAGGATGCCATTGGCCTTCTGGGCTGTGAGTGCGCACCGCCAGGTCATGTCCAGCTTTTCACCCATGAAAGCCCCCAAGTCCTTGGGGGACTGCTCTCAACAGGGCTGCTCTCAACAAGTTCATCTCCCAGTCTGTACTCATGTCTGGGGTTGCCCTGATCCAGCTGCTGCACCTTGCACTTGGTGAAAAGTTCTCTAATGTAAATGCATGCGTATGAGCTGTCATTTGCTGTATGAGAGCTGTAATGCAAGTTCTCTTTTGCAAGAACTTAAACTCAACTGTTGGTTGAGTCCTGTCAGTTATCTTACTGAAGAAACTGATTGTTCAGTACTGTAGTAATTTACCCTAAAGAACAGCACCGAGTTAAGTCAATCAAATACAGCAGAACTCATCCTCATTGTTGAATACAGATCTGATTTTTTTTCTTAGTTTTTGTTATTATAAAAACTAACACAGCTTTTAGTTTTGGTTAGTAATTGCAGTTAACAGCCGTCTATTACAGCTGTAAAAATTTCCAGCTCTTCAAATCCATTTCATTATTGTTTAGCAGCTGGGGAAAAAAAGTGCATGTAATACATTTTTTCAATAGCTCTTGGGTCAATAGCCTTTGCACATACATGGTAGGCTACTAGAGAGCTCCAGGTTTCTTTTTGGAGCTGGTGGCATAATGGATCCAGATTAGCATGTGTCATATAGATTTAAGGTTTGACAGCCCATAAATGAGGCCTTGTTGGCACAAGTGAATACCGGCTATTCTTAGTTACTTGAAGCATATGAAGTTTTGGAGTTTGTTACACAAACTTGGGTTGCTATTGTATAAGAAATCTGGCCTCTCTGAATTCCAGAATAGTGATTTTACACACTTGAGAAAAACACAGCCAGCCTCCACTCAATTTGGCAAAGTTGACCCACTAAACATTTTCTCAGAAGGTTATGTATCCCAGACAGCTAAATACTGTTGTACAGTTATGAGTACTTAAGCAAGTTGATGGTTGCATCTTGCCATTAGCACAGATTTAAATACAAGAAACTTAGCGCACATTTAAAAATTTAGAGGCAATCTCATTTCTTGATGGAAATATTTAGTTCCATTGATTTTCTTTGGATTTCATGAGATGAAGGTTGATAGTTTTCCTACAGTCAATATGGGATTAGTGTCATAAAAACCTACTGAGCTCTGTAGAGGACCTTTTCTGTCCATGTTTCACAGAAATGGATCAAGTCCCTTGACACAGATGTATTGCTTAGTTCAAATTTCAAAGTATCACAGAATCACAGAATATTCTGAGTTGGCAGGGAGCCACAGGGATCATTGAGTCCAAGTGAATGGCCCATATAGGGATCAAACCCATGACCTTGGCGCTATTAGCACCATGCTCTGACCAACTGAGCTCATCCCAGGGCTGAGAAAAGAAGCCTAGAGCACCTGGTATTCCCAGGGGGTCTCCCATTCAAGTACTAACCACACCTGATCCTTTTAGCTTCCAAGATCAGATGAGATTGGGCGTTCTCAGGATGGTAGGGTATCTAGAGACTCGAGAGAGAAGTTTTAGAATTGTTCTGCTGATTTCCTATATTAAAATTATGAAGATGTATATATATTATTTGCAGTAACCTCCTGTAAGTCAAGTCAAAATCTGCTGTTCAAATTAGTAAAGTAGCTTTAAGCAGTCCAATCATAAGGCCTTAACTGTTAGTAGGATCTTTCTCACGTAAGTCAGTGGTGTATCTCCAGCTTTGTCATAGTGGTTTCCTACTAAACCATTTGGTGAAAGTGAAGTTCATGTGTACTTTAAGATTGTAATATGGCAAGTGCAGCCAAGATTACCTGATGTAAGAAATTGTTTATGTAGTTGTATGATTAAAAACTTGGCTTTAAAGGAAATGCTGGGGTCTTTTTTTCCCCTACTCACTTTGTGGTTAGCCTTGCATCATGCAACATACCATACTAACATTTCAGTGTATGCTACTGCTCCATTAATATGTTTCTAAAATTGGATGTTGCACTTTTTCAATCTTTGCAGTTCATCACTTGAAATACTCAAAAGATAAATTATTTCCTTAAGTCTCCTCAGTAGTATGTACATACATCTGAAAATCTTGGCTAGTGATGAGACTCTTGGTTCAATTCTTGTTTAAAATTGTCTGACAGGATTCGTAAGTAAATATCAGAAGACAGGGGAACATTATAGTGCCATGAAACAAGCAGGATTGCATCATATCAGCTTGGCCTTCAAAACCAATGACAGATTTCTTGGATTAATACTTGTTTGTTCAAACTGGTTGCATATAATTGATTCTATCCTAAGCAACTGAAGTGGATATCAGTGACAGCTTAAATTAACTCATGTCTGTGATTGTTTTTGCATTTATCTTCTTGCATCTTTTTTAGGTGTTTTTTGATTTAATGAGAGAAATTAGAGCCAGAAAAATGGAAGACAGCAAAGAAAAGAACGGGAAGAAGAAAAGAAAAAGCCTAGCTAAGAGGATCAGAGAAAGATGTTGCATTTTATAATCAAAAGCTTGCATTCCTTTCCTACCCTGACCATACTAATAAAAACCATAATTTATAAGCATGCCATTGAAGGCTGAAGTGACTGAAATTACCCTAACGTTGGAAAATGTAATGTACCACTAAAAGCATGATTTGGAGCTGCACTGAAAGTCAAATTCACTGAAAATGAATTATGTGGCTTCAAGAGAAGCTAAGTTCAGTCCATTTCATAACTGCCTACCTTCTCACATTTCTTCTGAATGTAGTGTTTCATAGGTAGTCTTTTCTTTAATAGTGAACAGAGGGGTAAAGTATTACTTGTGGGTTCTTATAAAGCATACTTTTTTATCACTGGTATTTGTCAGTTCATCGTGTCTTTTGTTGCCTTGAAAATTACAGTTATGAACATGATAACCTAACAAATCAGTATGTAGCTGTTTTGCCATGGAGTTATGCAAATTAGAAAAGAATAATGTTTATGCGAACAGCTATGTTGAGGAAAACTATATGTGGTTCTTCATTACCTGGTTAACTTAGAAGAGCGATGTAATCTTTGACATTGAAACATTTGAATATGCCTTAATTTTGAAACCCAAACATGGCAGGTTGCTTAATCAAGGGTGTATTTTCAACTCTGTTGCATGGAGATTGTCCCTGCGCATCAGTGTGAGGCTGCCCTCTCTGTGGAGCGCAGTTACATGGATGATTTCGCTCACTAGCTGTCTGCTAGCAGTGTCTGTTCTTTAAAATGTGTGCCATACTCTGGTATTGTGAATAATACAGAGCATATTCTGTCATCTGTAACTTGGTAGACAATGTGGTATCTTAAAACTAAAAGGTCAGAATACACGTAAGACCGAAATCATAAGCCTGTGGCACATCTAAGGCTGGAATGGTTGTTTAAAATTTAACGTGCTGGTACCTTGAAACTTCCCTTTTGCACATAGATTTTTGTCTAGATGTTCCTTGGGTTTTAACTGCCTGGAATTGGGTGGAGTGGGGCTGATCCAGTAGCGCTTATGTGTTTTAAGTTAAGATGTTGTTTGAGAAATTCTGGTTAATTTCTTTTGTGTTCCTAATACTTAGTTATGGGAACACGGTGTGTTATGCTGAAGCTCTTTGCAGGTTTTGTACTGTTTAGTCTATGTTGATTTTCAAATGGGGAACAGTGTAGCTACTTTTTCTAGTTAATGTTGATATCAAACAATCACATGTGCTTTGCGATACAGAAACCTTTAACATGCACATCCAGAATCCCCAAACAAAACATACTGCCTCAGTTGCTTCAGAACAACAAGAATACTAGCACATGGTGAATGTGCTACATCTAAACTAAAAATATACCAGAATGTTTGAGGGTTTTGGACTCCTCTAAGGTGAGACAGGCTAGATCAATTCCACAAACTGTTACACTTTTTATACATGTATAAGCCTATAACTGACAGTTTAAAATGTGCTCAAGCAAATTAGGTAACAAATATTTAACTTTCATGCTAACAGACATTTTAGGGACTCAAGTCTTAGGAGTTATATTTGTCATGTTAAATATTTATCAGTAGGAATTTTGTACGTGCATTTAGTAGACTGCCAAGTGCAGAATAAAAGTTACTCATGTAACTGGCAACTATAGCCAGTCTTCATCATATTGTGTACTCATTTGGGTCTATTTAGCCAGGGAGTCTAACCACTAACGTTGTGACTTTGCTTTGGAACTTGTATACTGGGAACTGAGGTGTTATGAAGCCACTGGACACACAAAACTTGTCTTGGCTGATGCCTTATCCTGTCCTTTTATTTGCTATTTGAGCCATTGAAAGATGAATAAACTTCCATTTTTCTAAAATACTTGTGCAGTGTTAATTGATAACAATATTATTCATAAACATTGCTAGAGCCGATGCCAATTGTCTAGCAATTAAACCTAAGTAGTCTAGAAGGCTGGTTTGTGTGCATGAAGAAAAGTGTGCATTAAACCCAGTTAGTCTGATAAAAAGCTACTTTGTAAAAGCTGAGGCTATGTATGTGCTACCTTTTATCCACAGGTAATTTGCTTAGTTGCTACAAGACTACCTGAAAATAGGCAACAAACTGAGGTAAGCTTGTTCCAGAATTAGTTTTCCATAAGAATGGAAAGTGAGATTTAAAAACAAACAAACAACAAGAACAACAACTAAAAACCCTAAACAAACAAAACCCCAAACCAAAAAAAGGACAACCTTTGGTTTATTAAGTTTTAATAAAATAAAAATGCATTCTAAGTAATTTTCTTTTAGCACACTCAAGGAGAACCTAAGTGTGCTTCCTCAACCTGCAGAGAATGTAGCTTGCGTCATGTATTATAGGATTTGGGTGTATCTTGAGAGAGTCGTCCAAAGTGAGTGTTACACTTGCATCATCCAGGAGTGTTTTGTTTAACCTACCTGAGTGTCTGAGATTCCTAGGTCTAGCTGCTCAGAGTGCTTCTGTGCCTGAGGGTACTTTTTACCCCCAGTTTCTTCAAGAAGCTGAAGATCCTCTCTTCCACTGGCAAGATCAAAGCCTTCAATGGTAGTTCCCTCCAAGTTAGCCTAATGCTGGCAGTACTGTTGCTCCTTTTTGTGAATTGCAAGGTATGGTAAAACTGCAGATGAGAGAGAGATGCCTTAATTTGTAAAAAGCCATCAAGTTGAGTGTTCTGTTACATATGAAACCAATGTTGAATTTTTGTTGAATTTTTATGCTAACTTCATTTTATTCTGTAGCTTTTCATTGCTTTAAAAACTCAGTTGACTTTCAGAAATGTTGGCTAAGAAATCTGTGGTGTATTCGGTAGCCTCCTGGTGAATATTCAGTAGCTTAACAATAGTGGTGTCTAGCAGTTTTCTTTGACTATTCACAATAGCATGACAGTGTACAGGAAGTCCTTTCCCATTCATAGAGGCCTTGTTAACATCACAGTAGCATCACTTCTGGCAATTCCAGTAGCAACCATGATGCAATAAAATACACTCCGTATCTGAGACTTATTCTCACTATATTCATAGATAGGAGCCAAATATTTTATCTATTTATATGTGAAATGGGTTTGCTGAAAATCCTGGGCTCCATTTTGGGACACCAAGGTTTGCAGTGCCTCTGTGAAACTACAGAATCAGAATATCCTGAGTTGGTAAGGACCCACAAGGATAATCAACTCCAACTCCTGGCCCTGCACAGGACATCCCAAGTCACACCATGTGCCTGAGAGCATTATCCAAACACTTCTTGAACTCTGCTGGGCTTGGTGCTGTGACCACTTTTCTGGGGAGCCTGTTCCAGTGCCCAACCACCCTCTGGGTGAAGAACCTTTTTCTAATATCCAATCTATGCCTCCCTGACACAACTTCATGCCAATTCCTCAAGTCCTGTCACTGATCATGAGAGACGAACCAGTAACCTTCCCTCTGCCTTCCCTCATGAGGATGTTGAAGAGTGCAATGACGTCTTCTTTCAGAGGGGAGGTGTCCTCTACTTGGATTATAGTTTAATGCAAAATGCGGAGCAGCAGAGCAATGGCCAGTATCACGTGAGTGCATACAATACATTTAGCTGTGTCAGAACTCAATCAGAAGGCTGCCATGGGTTGACATCCCTTCCTGCTCTTCAGGTTTTTCTGGTTTTCTGGTAACCACTACAAAGGCTAAGACTGAGCCTATGACAACTGAGAACTGAAGAGGAAAAACTAATAGTACACCTTAATTTCTAAACTTTCTCATCGCTATTAGACATGTTGGCTCTTACAGCCATGTGGATGCACAGTGAGTCGTGCATAAAATATTTCTACTCAAATTCACTCCTACCAATTTTTGGCTGTAACTAATTTAAATAAATGGGTATGTTTTTAAGAACTGAATCATGAAAGAAACTTCTCCGTGCAGATTTTTGTGGTAACTTCAGCTTGTTACTAAAATTAAGTGGTAGGAAATGTGCCAGTGTTGCTATTACTGGAGCATAAGTTAATCTTTGACCTAAATACACTGGCCAGACTGGAATATTTTGGTTGAAGCTTCATTGTCAAAGAAATGCTGAAATGCATGCCACTTGAGATCTGCCTAGGATTGGACATATGCCAAGGCTCTTATAATTTTTGAAAGACCCTGAGTAGATCTAACCATCTGTTTAACTGGTACAATCCATTTAGGATATAATTTGGTTTGTGTGTGCTAAGGTATTTTCTTTTTTTCACCTTGTCCTGGGCAACCCAAAAGTTTATTGTATTCATTTTTCCCTCTGCATCAATCCATGCAGTTTGTGTTAATGTCCCTTTAAGACCTGGGCGCCAGAAGTGGACCTGGAGTGTTTTACCCTGGAGGCGTAGGTTCCAGCAGAGGAGGTTCAGGGGGTCCCTTTAAGAGACAGGGAACAGGCACACAGAGTTGTCTTTCATATTTCTTGTGGAGATGCTAAGGAAGTTGCCTAGCATAGGTCTCCAAGAAACTGTTTTTTCAAACCAAAACTGTTTCAGAGGGAGTTTTTCTATACGCAGCCACAGCGCTGAGCTGGAGCTCTTGGGGCCAGGGCTGTGGGTTTCGGTGCCCAGTGAGTTGGTTTTCTTTCCTCACAAAGCAGCAGCAACTCAGAACTGCAGTGCCCAAACCAACTGGGTCCAGCTGGCTGAAGAGAAGCAGAGGAACTGACACCGCAGGTTGGGAGCTGCCCCAGGGAACTGACACTGCAGGGGGAAGGCTGAGCCAAGTGGGGCTTCCCCGCCATCTTGTCTTTGTCCTCTGAGCCACGCGGTCTTCTTTGGAGGCTGCCATATTGGGATGGGGCTTTTCCACCATCTTGTTTTCTTTGTTCCTGGGGAGTCCATAGGATTCAGTACCTTTGTACCGTGTGATTATGACTGTTATCTTGGTTGTGACTATTCTGTTTCTTAGTAAACTGCTATTTTTTCACTTGTATCTTCTCGCATTTGTCTCTCCTTGTTGGTAAAAGGTGAGTGGTTAAAACTAAAGAGGAGGTAGCTCATTTCTCAGGCTCCACCCCATAATTAATCTTAAACTAAGACACATGCTGTGCAGAATGCTGATTTAAAAATACATATTGATTCACTTAATGCGCTTGGTAGCAATTACATTTTTTTCTAGTCCGTTTCTATTTGATTTGGCCATATTTATGACAGAAGAGCAAGGAGAGGAGGGGGAAGCTGATTTCTGCACCACCTGAGGGCAAGTGGCCATCATCCATGGGCAGCTGTGGAAGCACAGGGTGGGCAAAGAGAGAAATCAGGAAGTGTCCAGAACTCAGAGGAAAGCTCAGTGGGTCTTTACAATGCTTTAGGAGGTAAGATGAGGATCAGGAACTAAAACTGTGCACACCAGGGAGAGGCACAAAGCACTGGCATGCTCCTGGTGCCAAAAGCAAGGTGGGACAAACAGCCATTGAGGCCCAGGAGGCTGATAGTGCCAAACTGCAAACCAGATACATGCCTTCTCTTTGTTTCCTCTTCCTGGCAGCATCAGTATTGATTTTCAGGTATTTTCTTGTTATCTAAGTAACAAGTGAGATAGCATCTGCTGCAGTGTTGGACCTACATTTGCTCCACTCCTCTGCCGTCCTCTTTGCAGACCACATTCTCATTCCTCTCTGAAAGGGACTAGGCAATAAATGGTTACAGTGTTAGCTGCTGATCTGGTTGATGTTGCTTTCCATGCTTGTGCTGTGAGCATAGAGTAAAAAGAGGTTGGAGGCAGGTAGGAAGAAGCCTCATCCACAGACCACTGCAGCCATGACCACAGTTGTGACAGCAGTCTTGCACTCTTTTTCCATGAAAAGTCTGAAGGAGGATCCGGGATTTTGAGGTAGTGTAGCCTTATTTTTCTCTCTGTGCTTCTTATGGGTTGTCCATTTTCCACCCTTTTGTTCTTGATTGGTGCTGTGACAGCTTACTGTTTGTCAGTATCCTAGCATGAAGGAGAGGATCTGGTAAGATTGAGCTTGTGCTTCGTGGATGTCCTGGCTAAGAGTGGAGGCATGATGATAATCAGCAGTTTTAATGCTATATTTTAAATATTGGATGAGGTCCTGAAAGTAATGAGTTGAGGTTTACCTTCAGCTGAGCTCAGCATGCTTGGTATGCTTCTATTAGAGTTCTTTTCGCTTTTTGCTTCTTTTATGAAGGAAAACTTATGAGATAGGGTTGGGGTTTTTTCAGTGCAACAAAGCAGACCTGTTAGCTAAAATGCTGCCAGACTAATGTGTTAAATATTAGTCATCTCTAAAGAATGAGCCTAAAACAGTAATGCTTTTATCTGATATCTGCCAAAATGCCTACTGAAATAGACTGGGGAAGTGTCAAAAGAGGGGTTAAAAATAATGTACTGTGTCTATGGATAGCACTTTGCTGTGGGTGGTTGTAACTCCTGTGAGTGTCAGAGCTGGCTTAGGGAAGTAGCTGCTAGATAGTGTGTAGCTGAGGAGCACATCCTGCATCAGACTGAGAGCTTGATCTTTTAGCCTTGGTAATGTCAGAGGTGTGGGGCTTTGTTGTCCTGCGAAAACCCAGCGAAACTGGATAAACCCAGCAAAAATTTAAAAAACGCTTTTTGCAAATTTATGCAGATGGTTTCATTATCTTGAGATGATCTACAGCTCTTCTTCCCCTTAGAAGGTACATGCTTTCTTCCCATAAAGTGACAGAGCCAATGCCTAGACTGGGAGATGGTTATGGGTATTTAGCGCCTTCTACTAGTCCAGCGCTGGGAAAAAATGTCATCAGAGGAAATCTCTCCGTGTGTACGGGCATTCAATTTCTTGACATGGTAGTCTTCCAAAAGTTTCTCAAAGAGGACCAGTGGAGCACCAGAAGCAACACACAGAAATTAAGAGACAGAAAAAATAAAACACTAAGAAAAGACCCTTTTGTTTCAGTAGACATCAGATGCGGGAGCCCAGAAGTCACAGAGGTTCAGCCAAGGCTCTACAATGAGCCAAAAAGCACTGACAAACCCACAAAGGTGGGAGTTGGCATGCCTTGGTTCCCCTTTCTCTGGGAAACATAGTCTACAAGGAATTGTTTATGGCCCAGAAGAGAGAGCTAGTGCTGGCATTGGTGATAAGCTCACTCTAGTGCCTCATCCCCGTGGGGAATAATGCCCTTAGAGACCCAAGGATGTGCACAGATGAGTGCCCTGGTGCCAAATGGCAGAACTTGCTGGGGGGCCCCTGGGGAGCTGCCACAGAGTTCTTTCTGAACCCTGCACAGCACCATCCCTGGCCATCCCTTGCCATTGAGCTGGACTCATTTAGAACAGTGTTGAGAGTTGGGAAAGATGGGCAAGGTAGACTGATACCACCACTTTTGGGGCCCACCCAGGAAGTCTGGGAAGCTTATTCCCCCTAGATGTGGGCCACAATGGCCATCTTGTGGAGCATGAGCAGCAGTACCTGGCCAAAATGGCCCAGAGGAAACCTGACAACAAGCCATGCTCAGTGCTGCAGGGGAAGGAAAAAAAAACACCTGAGGACACTTGATAATCCACCATGGGGAAGAAAAAAAAATGCCATTATCCCCCAAGCTGCAGGGCATGAGAGGCCATCTTCATGGGGCGTGAGCAGCAGGCAGCAACCCAGCCAAAAGGGATTGAAGGAGCCCTAAGCAGTGGTTAGGCTCAGTGCAGCAGAGGGAGGTTAAGTAACCCCAGGTACCATTACTGATCTGTCCCAGGAGAAAATTCCCTCCTGACCTCAGTGCTGGCGACCAGCTATTCTCTGAGCACCTGTGTGAGACCTTTCACCTCCTTGTCTCATAGGCTGGTAAACCACCCAGGAGATGTCCAAACCATATCCTGACTCAACACAGAGGCATCTCATGGGCTTGTGAGTGTAGCCACATTCCCCCAGCCTAATGGACCGTGGAGACAACACTCCTTCCTGTGTCTGGCAGGACACCAGTGGGTGCTCCAAAGCACTGGAATCCCTTGCGACATCTCTGCACCCTATATCTTACAGCTGGTACCCCATCTCTACATCGCATGAGAATAGAAAGCTCTGCA
>VYZQ01019917.1:0-16087 GCA_013400655.1 Mystacornis crossleyi
GTGGGGCAGAACCCTTTGTCTATGCTTTGTATCACTGGATTCCCAATCAGGCACAGAGCAGTTGGTGCACACCTATTCTAGGAAGGATTGTGGGTTAAGAAATCAACAGCTATATATTCAATGGGTCATTAAATGTAAATATGGTTCAATTTTGAATTATTATTGTAGTGTATGGTGTCCTAAAATTATATGGAAATTCACCTAACTTTTTAAACTAAAAAAAACAAGCATAGGAAAAAATCAGTGTAATATAAATTTGCTCAAATTTTCCCTTACTTAGAACCAAATTGAACAATATCTGTAGAATTTATTTACAATATGAATTTTTGAATGCTCCAAAGAGTTGGCTCTTATATAAAACCACTGAAATAAAATAAGGGGTGAGTGCACTGCAGCTGGAGTGTAAAACCTGTACTAGGAGCTATTTGTCACCCCTGAGACTTGAATGAATTCATTCACTGTGGCCACAAACACTCTGGAAAGTTGTCCATGTTATGTTTTCTTGGATCTCAACATTGAAGTCAGCAGACACTGACTGTAGTAAGGTTTCTGTTAAGTTGCAAGCTCATTAAATCCTTCTCTAAATCACAATTAAACTTCCCGTGGTCCTAATATCCCAACCTGCTGATTGCATTCACTAAATTATTGAGCTGCTGAAAGTAAAAAAAAAAAGAACATACAAGTAACTCAGACATGAAATGTATTTTGGACACAGATAAAGGACTTATGCCACCTTGGAAAAAAAATCTCCAAAGAAACTGACTTTTGCTAAGAAGCCACCTTGGCTTCTGTTCAGATCATTAGTTAGTCCCAGAGTAAGGAATGGGCCTAAAACTGCTCCATGTCTTCCTTAAGCTCACCATCAGAGAGTAGAGATGGCCTCAAAACTACAGCGGCCTTAGCTCTATGTCCAAAGGTCGCAGTAGTGGCCATGCTTCCAATGCTCTTTTGTTAGCTTTTGCTGTTCTCTCCTCTATTCATCATTTCTCTGTCTTGTTTAATACTCTTTCCTGCTAACCCTTGTCAATACCTCTTTTTTGTGTCCTCTACTATTGATTGACCTTGATTCATCTGTAAGAGGATGACATGATGAAAACATAACTGTTCACAAAGAGGCAAGAAGATTTGTAACAGGTACTCAGTCTTTATATAGATAAAGAAACTGTTCATTCCAGGAAAAGAATTCTCTTCATCCATTCTGAGAAAAGAAATATAAATAACAGTCTTTGAAAAAACAGTTAACAAGCCTGGTGGCCTTTTTTGTGCCTCTCCATCCTCCATACCATATAACCAGTGCTTGTGCATTTAATAAATGCACATTTCTTATATCTCTGGATGAATCCCCCTCTTAACATTTATTCTTGTCAGAAAAAAACCCAAACAAACCAGGTAGTAGGCTATGGCTACGCTTGCTCAATTCCATAGAACAACATTAAGTATGGTTAAGTTAAATACATTCAGACTGTGTTTTGAGAACTAACAAATTTTCCGTACAGCATTTAGTCTACAGTAAAAAACCTGTTTTATATGCAAGCAGATGGTTCCTCAGTTGTGATGAATGTCACAGTTGGCTCAGCTGCGTGGGAACTACTGCTTTAGTATTGCAGGCCAATCCAGGAGAGTGGGCACTTATCCCTTTGATGGTAATACCAGTGAACGTATGTATGAATGCATGAGTGTAAGTGGCTGAATAGCTGCATTGAAAATCAGTGTCTTTGCTTTTGATGAGAATGTGAGTCAGCTGTAGGAGACAGAAAATTTTCTTCTTCTTGCCTGCAGATTGTCAAGAAACCATAAATATGTTAGTCAAGAACCAAGACTGCATTGTTTTAGGTAAGATGCGCTACCAAACACGAGGTAGGCTACTCTTATGTATGTTTTGAAGGCTTTCAACTTTTCTGACATCTCATTAACTATGTGTTGGTCTTTACCATAATGATGTTGACAAGGTTTAAGTTAGTTCAAGCTACATGTTTTCCATGATATATCAAAATGAAAAGATAAATTATGCCCCTTATTATATGAAGTATGCAAATACTTATCATGCATATGAGCCATTTGCCTTTAAAATATTGTTTATTCCTTTAAAATGCTGCTTGAAGTGTGGTTTCAATCAAAACTGTAAAATTTGGTTATATTAAAAAATTGCAAAAATTATACAAGTTCTTTCTACCTTAATGAAACTTACAGAAATAATTTTATACTAATTTGTTGAAAGACAGACTCATGGGCCAGCAGTGAAATGTTCTTTTAATAGCTAAGCTGGAAGAAGCCATTGAACCAAAGGGATATGGGATGTAAATGCTGGCAAACCCTTGACTGTAACATTGCAAATTATGAAACTGTAATATGACACTAATCATCCTATCATTCTTCAAAACTAATGTTCCCAAAATGAAATATAATAACTGGAAAGCCCACTTCAACATAAGTCAATAAACTAATAAGCTTGTTAAAAGAAAATAATTACTTGGCTGCAGTCTTTGAAGAACATCTATTTATTTTGAAATCCTCTGAAATACAAGAGCAAAAAACTGAATAAATCTTAGCACAGGAATAAATTTTTCCTCTTGGATTTCTTGATTAATTAATGATTAGCAGACTCTTATATATGAGGCCAAACAGCTGAACGCTTAGAAATCAAGAAGAGAGAATCATAAGCCTTATCCCTTTCCTCTGAACTTCCATAATAAATATAGGTTTTCATATGCTACATGAAAAAGAAAGTTGTTATTAAATTTGAATTTCCATCTTGCTCAATCACTATACTTCTAGCCACTTGAGCAAACTTGGAGTTCATGTTTGGTTTGTGGGGATGGTGAGTCTAAGCCAGAGGTTAGCTACTTGTACTCAGATAATTGTGAGAGAAAAGTACTTTGGGGGAAATTTCCTCCATTCATCGAAACTTTTAATTAGCAAGCATGTTACGCCAGGACCGATCAGATGACTCCTCATTCCATGAAAGGTTAGTAAATATTTTAGTAGATGCTTCTACTTCTGAATAAATACGGCAATAACATGGGCTGAAATGTTAGTATCAATTTCAATTTTCAAGCCCAAAGACTCAAAAAAACTGGTCTTATAAAAAAAAAAATAAAAGATCCAGAGGAACAATAAGACATTTTCTGAACAAAAATAATATATCCAATGAATTTTTGCTGGTTAACTGTTAGGACTGCAACATAAATTACTCTCTCTGGACATCAGAGAGAGCAGGAGGGGAAGAGTAGGAGGAGGAGTGAGAGAAACTGCCTCTGGTGACTGTCTCATAAGCACAAACTTCTGCTCAAGCTTATTTCCAGAGCTCTCCTAACCTTTATGCATTCTTGGGATAGGAATGGGAGGAATTCATGCCCCATGCTTTCCTTGGGAGGGAGTCAGTGTAGATTCTCTCTTTCTTATCTTCCTCTCTTTCTGGAGAAATTCTGCATTTGTGATGTCTTATCTCAATTTTGCCACAGGGTCATTTCAATATATTTCACATTATTTTGCATAAACTCATTCTGTATATCAGACTCACTATAACAAATATGTAATCAAATTTGCAATGTATAATTTTAAGGGTTAAAAAAAGAGAATTGAGATATAGCTTATGACTGCCTCATTTAAAAAAAGTGGAGTTTAATTAAACAAAATGCATTATTTGTGTTGTTTTCAGGCCCAAAGACAATTCTGCTTTCTTAAAGAATTTCTGAGGTTATTTTGACAGATAAAGCCCTTCTCTGCTGAGTGATTGATTCAAAATTTAACTTAATGAAGTAAAAACATGAGGTTTGTGTATTTTCCTTTTTTCCCCCATGATGAATCTATGATTAATATTTTAAGATATCTATGTATTTAATTATCATGAAAATTATCTCCCAACCAGAAACTGTTAAAACATATATTAATGAACAAAAAATCTAAGTATTGCAAATGGCAATTAGTGAGTAAGTAAATGACTTTGATTAGGAAATTATTACTAAATTATCCAGTCTTGCCTGAGACTGTTAGTAATGCAGGTGGATCTGGGTTTAGACTGAGTGTCAGAACAATAAAACCTGTTGTTCTCGCAGCAGTAGTCGAGAGACAGATTTTTGGGAGAAATCCCAAATCACCTCTCTTGTGAGGAAATTTGAGCTCAAAATTCAGGTTGATTCTTCTGCCCACTTTGCATAATTCACAACATTACAGGATGACCTTTCATGAAGACCCAGAAGGAGGAAACACTGGGACAGAATGACAGCTTCTCAGTAGATCAGCTGCAGAACTTCTGTTATTAGTATTCAATAAGACAGCTACAGGCTTGGATTCATGTCACCTGAGACTCCAAAGCCAGTATACTCACCCTTATTTTGCTCTAATCAGCAGGGATTAATAAATGCTTCCAGCAATCCTTTAACATTCTTGAAATGTGAATTATCTTCAAACGATACTGTATCTATATCATTTAACTGCAAAAGGAAATATGCACACACCAATTTTACGATCTCAGTCTCCTAAACCAAATGTAATCAATACAGAAAGAGATAGTTTTAGAGCTATTGAGAACACCAAGGATACCTAAAACTTAAATTATCTGGCTTACAAGAGACTGTTGCTGGACAGAATGTTTCAGAGAGAATGGATTGACCACTGTCTACCTGCGGAGTTGTAACTTCTGTGCCATTACAGTATATATTTACTGAACACCAGAGTTTTATGTAATTTAAGGCTAACGCTAGAACAGCATTTTGCAAATGGTCTGTAGAACTAGACTGACTGCTTTCTCCAGAATAAATTAAATGTTGGTATAGAAATTTAAGTCATTATTCTTAGGTGCTGTGGACTTTTTTCAAGCTATAGTGAACAGAATACTGACTAATTCTTTAGAGAGTCTGGAGAAGGCAATTTGTTAGGTGTGGTTTATATTCATTTCATTTGCTAAGATGTTTGAGGTATAAAGCAGTGACAGATCATTCTTAATCTGTGAGGGATTCAATTATATCTAGACCAGAAAAGAGAACTACCTACTGATCACACTCTATTCAGAAAAGGAAATCAGTGCTACAAACCTATCAAAGGTGTGTCATGACATAGGGTGGAAAAGCAAGAGAGTATCCCATTTCTAAATTAAAATTCATCTCTCCATCAGCAGTAAGCCCACATTTTGAAAGAAATATCACCCTTTCTCCAATCACAGCCACAGTCCTGCCTAGAAAATATTTCCAAGACGTGACAGCAAAGAGACGGTGGAAATCTTACTTTCTTTACATACGTGCGTAGTCCTCTGGAAATGGAAGCAAGAAAAAATATTCCTCTAAAAATAGAAAATTTCATACCAAAGAGGAAGAAAAATTCTGCTCTTCTTTAAGATGATGAAAACTATGGAAAATTATTCTGAATTTTTCTTGTATCATGTTAGAAACTGAAATCTACTGATAGAAGTTGTTTCAGGTCGTGGCGCTTAGTCAATATGGAAAATAAATAAAGTCTGGTTTTCTAAATTAACTGAAAAGTTTGAGATTCAGAACACTGATTTGTTTCTTGTAGTTTGTTTCTTCTCCATTTATCTTATTTTACATTGAGCATTTTTACTTTCCTGTAGGATGAAAAGTGGAGTGATCATGAGTCCCCCCTAAATCAGAGTAGTAAGAAAACCAGTAGTCTATTGAAATGTTCAGGTCTATTAAATCATCATAGTTCATACCACTGAGTGTAGGTGCTTTGTGGTTGTCAGAGCCAGTGGAAATGAAGAAAAATTTCTATGAAAGTCAAGTAATGTAACCAAATATAGACCCCTTTGTCTTCTGGAGACTGTAAGTTAACTAAGCAGCTATTGTGTTGTGTCAAGAAAGACAGCAATTTCATATTTATAGGCTCAGTAAATAGTAGAGTGCACTTAGGGCCCTCAA
This sequence comes from Mystacornis crossleyi, assembly GCA_013400655.1. Classification (NCBI taxonomy): domain Eukaryota; kingdom Metazoa; phylum Chordata; class Aves; order Passeriformes; family Timaliidae; genus Mystacornis; species Mystacornis crossleyi. Next base: position 5,874 of record VYZQ01019917.1, read on the forward strand.
ATATAACAAACTGGGTCCTAATGTCCATATCCCAGTTTGTGATTGAAAACACTATCCTATTTCTTTATTCTAACTATTTTAGCCTGACAGTGAAGGATGATAATCTACCAACTAGCTAGGAATAAAAAATGCTAAATCAGGTATAATGTGCTTAAGCAGAGAAGCACTGTACTAAGGCTAATAATTTTGCATGGTTTCAAGAATATAACCATGCAGGTAAAATATCGTCCCCTCTGTGAACATCTCAGAAGTTGCAGCTAATGTAACACACCTATCATTTGGCTTCTAAAATTATCAAAATTCTCTCTATTAAGATCTTTCAAATAGAGTAAGCACTGATGTTAGTTTGAGCCCTAGATTAATTTAGAGACCCTGAAGCCAAATTATTAAGCAGAGTGAGGCCAGGTGGTAGCAGGTGAGGCCAGATTCTAAAGAGAGATTTTTCAGAACCCACAGTGATTTATGAAAATATGACCTCGAGGGACAAAGACTCTCTAACCATTTAAGTTAGAAAGAGCATGCTTATTTCCATCGCTGGGAACCGTGGGGGATCATTCCCCAGAGGCACTGTGCGAAGTTACAAAGCAATACAGAGTCTATTTATTTCCAAAAGCATTGAATATACAAAACACAAATACATATTCATAGACTAAACATCACCTATCCCTGATTCATATAGTAATTAGCTAAGCATGCGTGGTATGTTTTTAAGTCGGTGGTCCTATGATTTGGGGGGGGTGCTCCTTCAAAGTTGAAGTAAAACTTTTCTTCCTCCCCTGACCCTTTTACCTTTCTAGGTTTTGACAATACAAATCGCCCCTGGGGAACTCCAGTTTCCTTTCCCACGACTGTAAAAATGAGTTCACAGATGGTACTGATCGATGGCTATCAAGAATTTCCTTAGGTCTATTCATTGGTTTATCTAACTACAAGCACAGCTAAACAAACGGTAATGGCAGGCAATCAATTATTTGCATCCGGGACTTCTTATCTGGTTCTCCAGCTGGATTTTACTTACTCATTTATTTTTAACTAAATCCTACAAAGCAGATTTTTTGTTAAGGTTGTAGTTTTGCCTCTAAACCCATGTTTCAGTGCTTCAACAGGAGAAACGTTAAAAGTGGGCATTACTATGCAGCCAGTGCAAGATGTGTAGGATAAAAGTGACAAAGAAACTGAGCTTGTACAGTTGTGTAGAGGACCAGACCTATGCATGTTTGGTCTCAAACATTCTGAGTATTGCTGAAAGAAAAGTGGTAGGAGGAGAGAGTTCTGAGAGGTGGGGCAGAAGTGTTCTGAGCCAACTTCCTGCTCCACCTGGAGATTTGTGCTCAGTGTTGTCCTCCCACTCCCTGCCAACTCACTTCCTGGAGACGGGCTGTCTGTGCTCATGTGAAAAAAATGTCTGAAAAGTCTAATTTACATTAGAGGTGTGCACCAGGTAATCTAAAAAGGGAGCAGATTGGGCCCCCTCACTATCGTTTTTCTCTTTTTCTTTGGCTCTCCTTCTACCCCCTTTTCCTCTCTTTCCACTGTCTCTCTGTCTTTCTCTCTCTTTTTTTCTCTTCTTTCTCCTTTGTTTTCTTTGTCTTGAAACCCCAGCTCTGAATCGTCCACGCAGCAGCACCAAAGTGAGATCCAAGGACTGGTGATACTTTGTTTTCTTCCCTTGCTTTCCCTGGGCATAAACAGCATAAGAGTTCCCTGACACACGGTGCACTGTCTGTTCAGCCTGATGAAAATTCATAGTGAATATCTTGGCCCCTAGTGATGGATCATAACAAGGTGAAGATGGGAAATAATTTTGGTCTTAAAACATTATCTGTGCATGGAATTCTAATTTCCTAAAATTTAAATTTAAAACTGTTGTCAACCCAAAGTGGTTAATAACTGTTATGGCTAGTCTCAGTACACATTTATCTAAACATCTGGGGTACTAGTTGTTACTTTGCATATAATATGATGAAAATAAGAGTTTTAATACACAGAGATATTTCTCAATGAGAAATGAGATAATGAGGTGACGCTGGGGTGGCCCTTGCCNACACTATGTGACACTTTCTCAAAAAATGTAACATTTCGATAGATGAAGAACCATGCTAGTGCTTAGTTAGAAGACTGAAAAGACAAATAGTCCAATTAAATTAGTATTAAAAAGTTTATTATGTTGACATTATAATGACAAGAGATACCTTATTAAAACTTTTGTTTAGATCAGGGTAACAGCAAAACCATTTTAGTCCCAACTGCATTCCCCAGGCTATCAAAGAGTAATAATGTGTCAGTGAAAGATTCCAGACCTATCTCCGTGCTGTTATTAAAAGGTTGCTGTGAGGAGCAAATGTCTTTCAGGCAGCAGCAGTGATCAGGTCAAGTAAGAGGCAGGCAATAGGTGGCATACCAGAATTCTGAAGATTAATAGGAAGTCTGATGACTTTTGGATTGTTTGGATTATGTGCTTTAAGGAAAGAAAAGACCGAACAATCTATAAGAGGAATTTAATATGCAGGAGCACAGAGTCTTATCCAGAAGTAGATTTAGGTGCCTATGATGAAATTTAGGTATCTGAGTTTGGGATATATCTGCCCTAATTTAGAGTTTAAACTCCTAAATTGAAGCTCTATAAATTGATGGTAGAAGAAATATGTAGTTCAAAGGGAAAATTCTCTAAATTACCCACATGGATGTTAATATCCTCTTTAATATCCAAAAGAATTTGATGTAAATAGTTTTCTGATAAAAGATCCCTGTAGATAAAGGAAAAATGTACAGAAATTTTAATTTTAATATGTAATTCACTAATTTTTAATATCTGAATTATACTGGTTTAATTTTTCTTTCCCTTTGTTTTTCATGAAAATGCAGGATTATTCAAAATGTGGTTCTTAATAAACGTCAGATGTGGAGAGATCTGGCAACATTCTGAACAGAAGACATGAGATTTTAAATGTGAATAAGGCTGTATACGTGTGCATATTGATTTTACTTTACCAAGAATAAAGACATTAGTCATGATACTGTCACATTAACAAAAAAAATTTATTGAGAACTTTAAGTCAGTGAAGTATCAGCAAACCTGTAAAATTAACTTACTGAGAACATTTGCATATGGAGTCATAATTTTTGTTCAAAAAGTTTTATATTTGAAAGACAATAGTATAATATAAAACTAACATTGTTTAGTAACAGATTTACAAAAAATGTGGAATTTCTTAATAGGACTACATTGCTATTGGGCAATGACAGTGTTGTAAATAAGTCGGGCTTCCTCTATAATCTAGATGTGATCCAATACCATTGTGTACTTTTGCATGGTCATTTTTCATTTCAGTTATATAAATTGCTGTCATAAAAGCTTTTCAATAAATATCTTTGTGCTTCCAAATGATTGCAAAGCCAATGTATGATATATATTTACCTAGGCAAGATTATCTCTCAAGTTCTGAAATGTTTCCTTTTCTAAGTAATATTTTAAAGTAATCTGATACTATTACATTTGCCCAGAAGCAAATTAAAACATTACCCATCAGAGATATCACCTAAAATTCCTGCAAGTCCCCAGTAGTTTTTCATTGTATTAATGCAAATTTATTTCATGAAAAGACTGGTGAATTTGCTTTTAACTTGTTTCCATGGAACTGGAAAAACACTTTCCACATTAATTCCATCAATTTTTTTAACATACTAGTTTACTTTTAGCCCTGCTGCCGATTACAGAACTCCTTATTAAGAGTTAGAAGTCTTCCTTTCATTGCTTCTCTGTGTTGTGATAGAAATTTGTATTTAAAAGGAGGATCCAAACCAGATCTTCTAAATGATAATGAAACACAAGGGGTTATTTTTACTAGTCTGTTACTCTATGTTTATGATGGTCTAAATCCACTGAAGTCAATACAATTACTGCAGAGTAAGAGAATAGTGTTGTTGCAGTTATTCACATCCAAGGTTTTAATGTTTCATCTATTTGGACGTGTGCAGATTAGACATTTTTGAATGTCAGTTGAAGCTGATTAAAACATTTGATGCTATGATCATTGCAGACAAACAGTATCTACCAAGTGTGAACATTTTTAAGGAAGTGATTGAAAACACTCTAAATCACATCTCTAAAAAATAGTGTCATGAAAGTGCACCACCTCCTAACTGACCAATAAGAGCACTTTCGATCAGGTGTGTTGCTATCAATCCTACTGCAGCCATACACGGGAGTTGTTAGGATCTGAGAAAGGGTTTTAGCTTTATTGAGTAAGCGGTGTAAATGCACAGGAAGGTATGTATTCTGTTCTCTGGTAACCGTAGGGTGTTAAACGTACTTGATTTTCATGTGAAAATGAAGACAGGACTTGCCAAATATGCTTTTAAAAATGAATATATTGCATGCCATTCATTTCTGCTCAGAAACATCAGACCATCAGCTCTTATGCTTTTGCTCTGATCTCATGCATGCATGCATGCATGCACACACACGTACACTTTAGAAGGTGACTTGGAAACTTTGAACCTCAGCAATCTTCTGGCTGAAAAATTAATTCAAAGATATACAGCTTCCTGAAAGATTTAACTTCATTAAAAAATTATATTTCAGCAAAAAATGCATTTTCCGAGAAATATTTCAGCCAGCTTCCTGGATGGTAACAGTGTTTATTTTCTCTAAAAAAGTATTGCGAGCAATAACTTTGTCATCGATGTTTTTGCTGTTACCATTATTTGAAACTTGTTCTTCTACAAAAGGTACATCAGGTTAAATGACAAAAGGGACATTTTAATTCAGACTATTCATCAAGTCTATGATACCATTTCACAAAAACAATCTGTCTTTGGCCTGGAACACTGACTGGCAAACTCCCAGCTTACAGCACCTGTTTCATAGCTCACAGTGAAGATTTTATAAATACCTTGCAGTCATCTTGAGAAATCATTCATTTCAGGATATGACTGAAAGTCGTTCCTGGAATTATAGGCATTCTATTACGCTATTTAACTGTTCCACCGAGTCATTATATGAAATGCCTAAAAGTGTAAGGCATTTCATGAAACGGCTGGTGTCAGTGCTTTAGTCATTTTATGAAACTTAGCATTATGACATTCTATTCACTACTGCTGAGAAAAATCAATATTTTCCAAGGGAAACAATGTCCTGTCAAAGTCCCACTGATATAAATAAGCAGAGATATTTGTCATATANTTAATTCTAAAAACAAGGAGTTATTGTGTTATCATATGACTGTAAAGTGAAATATAAAGTATTTATAAATAAAATTATTATGGAAATATTATTTAAAATATTATTTTAGGTTTATATTCATAATTAATCAAGAATTGTGCATGCAATGCCTAAAACTGTTGTTGATTATGCAAACTACTTTACAAGACAACCAATAGGAAGAAAGCAAGAATCATAATCTCGAAGAGAAATTGTTTTTGTTGTTAATGATATAATTTGTCACATAGAAGATACTTGATACTTACAACTTCCTTCTTTTTTTTGCATGCATCTAGATTTGGGAACCTTCTCGTTTCTCCATGGGTAAAAAAAATCCCCAAGAAGCAATAGAGCAGGCATGAGTCANCTCACAATCTCTCAGCTGCTGCAGGCCTGAGGCAGAATGCTTTTCCTGAGTTTCCTCAGTCAGACAGACCTCTTCCACTTTTGGATTGTATTTCTGGGTGGTTATTTCTCAGTATCTGTCACTTAGAGAATGAACAAANAAGTAACGAGTATTAATAAAAATGAAAAAAAAATTCTACGTGGCTGAATCTTACATTCTACTGAGGAATGGGAAATCAAACTTCTTGCTAATAGGCAATAGAATAATCTACATTCACAGTTACTAAAATTGTGCACTGCTGTTAAAAGATAATTCTAGCTCCCATGATGTATTTCAGAATCCTTTTGTGGCTATACTGAATCAGGGCACTACTGCTGGAGCTAGCTTGTACGAAAATCTTTTCCCATAATCTTGCTGCTAATGCTTGCTTTTGCTCATTCGCAGAAGAAGGAAATTAACATGAGGTGAACAGATTCGCACAGCAGGAAATGTGTGTAAGGAAATGTGTGACACCATTTTAGAGCTGTTTATGTAATTTGGGGACCTTTGCAGAAAATACCAGGCATGACTTTCAGTACTGTTATTTGATGTGCCTTGCACTGAATTTCTCTGATGTGAGCAAGTTAGCTGAAAACCCAGCTCTGCAACTTTTATGATAGAACATTCCATTGCAGCCAACTATTTTCTTGCACTTGGATATTAGAATGGGATCCTTAAAATATTTAGAATTTTCCAGAATCCCAGTCTTCTTTGTCTTTCTTCTATATCCCTCACACTGTGCAAAATGTTGTTATCAAATGTAAGTTTCCTATTGATCAACTTCCACAGTCTTTGGTCAGGTGGATTACACCAAAAATATCAGTATTTTTATTAAAAGAACTGAAATAGTGGAAAGCACATGATGGGCCTTTGTAGCATTTAGATTTCATCAGGTTCTCATATTGCATTCATCACTACATATTTTAAGATATTCAAAAAGAGCATGGGAAGGACAATATTTTATCATTTAATTTCAGATATTTAAAAGCATCTATTTATATGAGCTCTATTGTTTCTATTTTGAAAGTAAACTTGGAGTCCTGGGAAAGTTGTCCTGGACTAACTGTCAGAGTCTATAGGTTGTATGATGTTCCTGTATTAGCTACCTCCTTAATAATTTTCCCATATTTCATTCACTTTCTCCAAAAATAAAACAGTATCTAGGAAATACCACAAAGTTCTCTTCTGCTAAATTATATGTGAAAGAGGAAATAATTGATCAAAATTCCTGAGGACATACAGGGGATAGAGCCACCAGCACTCAGCAGCCCAAGCAGATTTTGGAAGTGAAGTGTGGTAACAGCCATACTCTTGTAACTGCTTTTTTTCTTCCCTTGCATAACCCAGAGGGCTGCAAGGCTGGAATGGAAGGCAAATACTGCAAAGGGATTCCACCACAAGTAGTAACTACATTTGATCTCAACAACAACTTCGGGTGTATTCTGCCTACAAATGTCAGGAGCAGGCATGATGCCTCCAGCTTAGCCACATTTCCTCCTTTCTCAGACAAAATGTGGTCTAAGAGTCTTGGTTAAGCATTAAGATTACTATACTTGAGTCATTAAAATAACTCTGTGATGTCATTGGAACTATTAAGAATACTTTTGACCATAGTATCCTTATTAAAATATGTGTATTTATTTAAATGGCATGTTAACGTATTTTGCTGCTTTTCTTTCAGCAGAAATTACATATTCAGGTAAGGCAGACCTTGAGGGAGACAAATGGAACCTGAATTTTCAATCCTGCGCAAACAGGATATAAAACTAAATCTGGTACTTTCTTATGATACTTCTAGTACAAATACTGCATAAAGTAACAATTGTAAAGGCATAACATTATTCTCTATGAGTACAGAGCTGAAATTTTAAGTGAAATTGAATTTTTTCTGTTAAGACTTGGTAATGGGTGCCTGGATAGAAATTATTTAGAAAGCAATATTTAAAAAGAGGGAAATCTATTCTCTCTTTTTTTTACTTAATGGGTACACAATTGCTCCTACAATGAAAGCAGGTTAGATCTCTAAAGTGTGCAAGATTGAATTCTGTTCCTACACAAATGGAATTAGACAGATTTCTCCAGAGGATGAAATCAGTCACCATTGTGCTGCATGGATAAATTAAACAGAAGAATAGCAAGTCTGAAGAGAAAAAATACGTTGTCTTAAATTTTCCATGGCACAGTGATTATATTTCATTGCATTGCATTTATGCTCAATAGCAAAGCTTCAGCACTGCTCAACTGTTGTAACAAAGAGCAGAATTGTACTCAGCTCAGTTTTCTCAGAGAATGGGCCACTTAACCAAATAATGCTGTGAGTGAGTAGATAAAAGTGGGCTACTAATTTTACAAATGATCCTCTGCTACTGCCAAGTACTTCAGAAAGCTGGCATGAGCCTACCAGCAGGAAATATCCCTGTGTACAATAGTTCCTGAAGAATGCCAGCTAGTGTAGAACAAAGAGGAGTCTGAATGCGTCATGAAGCTGTTTTGAGTACAGAGGGCCAGATATAAGGCTATGGAGTTACACTAGAGATACATTTGGCTTAGAGTTTTTGAACTATGAGTTAGCAATTTTTATTTGGAGAGCTGGGTATGAAAAGCATCTGGTTGTTTTGGAAACAGGAAATAAGAAGTGCCCCAGAAGACACTAGTGAGAAAAGCTTTTGCTCTCAACAACTTTGTGTTAGCTGAACAAATTTGTGTTTGGGTTCCAGTTGCAAAAGCTGTACACTGGTAAACGGAAATGGTTGAATTAGAACTTATCTATCTTCTATCTGCTTCTCACACATTTTCTTTCTTCTTTGAAACAACCAACTTTTCCAGGACACTCCACAGTGTTTGGGGTCAAGACAACTTCATTAGATATATAGTAAAGCCAGAGTTTGCAAACAGTAGTCCAAATGCTAGCTAGGAGAAAACCAAAGTGAATAAATGACCAGAATATTTAAAGGGAGTGTAGCAGAAATAGAAACAACAGAAATAGAAAGAAAGATCCAAGACAAAAAACAATAGGAGTAATTTGATAAAGCTCTGTAGAAAAATTTTGATATTCTTTTTCTAAACCTTTTTAATTGTATTTACTGTGTCTCGCATTTAAAAACATGCACAGTGCACTGCATTTTTTGCCTAACTCCTTACTTTGACTCACACTTGCTGCTTTCTGAGTTATTTTTTTCCAAGTACCTGTTTGTTCTAGATGATATTTAGTACCTTGTTTGTCCTCTACAGAAAAACTGTGCATCTTCTCCACCTTTTATGTACTCTTTTTCCAGGAGTAAGGCAGCAATCACAAAGAAGGAGAGGTGACTTTCATTTATTCCAAATTTCTCAGGCCACTGGGGCATCTTTGCTCCTCACCTTAGAAGCACAGCTGAAGGGCATCAGGAGTCAGTGCTCTCTCACTTGATGATATTTTACTTGCTCTTTCTCAGTTGCTCAAATGAATTGATGGTTCTGCCCATAAGCTGTCAATCAGCCCAACACAGGAAAAGAGAAGCATATTTGAATGGCTGCTTACAGATATATTAATGGGCTAAGGAAGATTCATTTCTGTCTGTCTTCTCACCAGAAGAATTAGTGTTGAAAGAGAAAATAAATCTTTTCCTTGCTCCTTAGCAATAGCATCTACATTTCGAAACGAATGCAGGGATTCAATGGAAATAGGACTTCTATAAGTCTTCCCAAGGTTTCTCAAGTATCCTCCTTGCACGCACAAAGAAAAAAACCTGAAAAGAAATCAAGATTGGAAGAAAAAAATATATCCAGAGAATAAAAAAAAAAAAAGTTTTCTGTTATGATGTATTCTCAATATTTAACTGGATTTTCACAAAGACCTTTCCATTTTGTGTCTTTTCTAGTTGACAAAGGAAAAGAGAGGAAGGAAGATGCTGTGGGAAGTATCCAAAGTCCTGGAATAAATTCTGATGAGTTTGGAATAACATATTATCTTTGTAGGACTTGCCTATTGTATTCTGAAGGAAAACCACGAATAATTGAAAGAAAATATATAAATACAGCTTATTTTATATCAGAGGGATCTCTGTGTAATAGCCTCAATTTAATACTCACTCAAGACCCATTTTTGAAACTCAGGTGGATCAGAGGCTCTGTTACTGACCCTGTCTACCAGGCAGAATTTCATGCCATTTTTAATACCATTCTCATGAGATTTTTTTAATTGATCCTTAGAAATCAGTCAGTAAGAGAACATGAGTGAGAGTTTTTTGATCAGCAGTCTTTGACATTAATCAAGGCAGAGTCAGTGAGGCATCTCTCATTAAAAAAGCTCATCTTTCATTGCTTCTGCCCCACTATGAATTCCACTTTATGTTCATTCAAAGAGTATGCAGGAGGTTTGGGTACAAACATGGCTTAGAAATATCAGCTGCTACTTATGCATTCAAGAAACATTTTTTACTGTGATTTCAGCCAGGGAAGTTGATTTTCAAAAAGCATAATAGTTATGGCTGACTCAAGTGATGAAGACATAAAGAGCATTATGCAAAGGAGTGTGAAAGCACAAGGATGTCAGAAACAATATACCAAACTGTTCCAACCCTGAACTTAGATCAAACTCTTCAAAGGAAGTAGAATGAAATGAAGGCTTTTATACCCCTCAACTGG
>VYZQ01019919.1:0-14333 GCA_013400655.1 Mystacornis crossleyi
CCCCCCCCCCCCCCAAATCACGTACTGAGCTTACATAGATGCATGTAAATTCAAGTATTCAATCCCATCTAAACTCCTCCTTCATTGCTGACATGGTGAGCAAGGGGAGACTAGGCAAATTCCCCTTTAAATTTTTTTCCCACGCTGCTGATACCCGCTACAGGAGGCTCTCATCTGCTGCTGGCAGTGCAGTACGGCTGAAGGGGCTGCACAGCAAGCTGCCATAAATTCTGTCCTCCCACCTTTGTGAGCACAAATGTGTTACTTTTGTCGCATTGTGCTCTGCTTGCCAAGGTCACGAGACATGTAAAGGAACTCTAAGACTGAAGTTTGAGAAACTTACTGCAGACAATAATTTCAGGCCTTTTTTACATAACTGAGCAATTTCTGAAATGGTTTGAATTCAAATATGACGTTTTCCCTAAACAGCAGGTCACATACCCAGTGACTGCCTTTGGTATAATTCCTTTGAAGCTAACATGAATTTTACCAAGGGCATACAATATTCACATTGCAAAACTTTTATTACTTGCTGCATGTGTGCATGGATCAAAGGTCATGGAACAAAGGCCAACCTTTTGATCACCAATTTTTAAATTGATTGTTCATAGCGAAAATACTAAATGCAACACCTGCCTTCAGCTTTCTTTTGATTTGCTTGCTTTATGGTGTGTATATATATATCTCTCTTCTATATATTAAGCAGAAACATGCTGACCTATGAAGTGAAGATCATGTAATCTGGTAGTTCTTTTGCGTGAAGATACTTCTGGATTGCAGAATTTGACTGCAGTTGCTCACCACCACTTGCCTGCACCACTGAGCTGGTTACTTTGCCACACATGGAGAGGAGTAGCTGTAAGAGGATGAATAACTGATTTCCCTGTCAGTGGAAAAAGCAGGATTAATTCTCCTATCTCTTCCACATTCCCTCAGAACAAATAGAGTTTCAAAATCCTCTCAAGAGTAAAAAAATCCCTGCTGCTGGATCATTTCCTTACATGAAAAAAAAAGTCTTGCTTTTCATTACTCACCAAGAGCGGGTCATTTGCCCCTCAAAAAAATTTCATCAGCAACCATTCCTCAGTGAATGCAGCTCTTCTCTGTGTGTTGTGAAAGTGATTTTAAAGGGCAGGCCTTTCACTGGAAGACAAGAAATTAAATAGAGATGAATTGGCGGGGTTTTACCATCCGGTTTCCTCAGATTTTGCATGGTGTTTGAGATTGTTGACTGTATTTTGCATTGTAGTTTGTATTCTATGACTCCTCACTCAGGTTTGAAAGCAAGGGCTGAGATAATAATTCATGGAGCTTTATGGCACTTTGCATGTTGAAAATATTACACAAACATTAACTAATTTATCTTTGCAAATCTCCTGTAAAGCAGGTTAGTAGCTATCATTTCCATTTTATAGATGTAAAATAATTTGCCTTGGGCAGTGTTAGTGGCAGAGCTAGGGTTATCACTCAAGAGCTGTTTATTCTAAACATTCTATTTAAACCTTGGATCATGCTGCTTCTAGAGAGTGTCCCTGTTGAAAATGGATCCATTTTTACACACTCAGATTATCTTTCTCTCATCTCTTAACACTGTTTACAGAATCACAGAATATGCTGAGTTGAAGGGGACTCATCAGAATCATTGTGTCCAGCTCCTGGCTTTGCACAGGACACCCCAAGAGTCAGACCATGTACCTGAGAGTGTTGTTCAGACACTTTCTGAACTCTGTCAGCCTTGGGGCTGTGACCACTTCCCTGGTTCCAGTGCCCAGCCACCCTCTGGGGGAAGAACCTTTTTCTTATATCCAACCCAAACCTCCCCTGACACAGCTTCAGGCCATTCCCTCAGGTCCTGTCACTGGTCACCACAGAGCAGAGATCAGTGTCTGCCCCTCCTCCTCCCCTCATGAGGAAGCTGTAGATTGCGATGTAGTCTTCCCTCAGCCTCCTCCAGGCTGAACAGACCAAGTGACCTCAGACACTCCTCGTATGGCTTCCCCTCAAGGCCTTTTACCATCTTTGTTGCTCTCCTTTGGACTCTCTCTAACAGCTTTGTATCTTTCTTAATTGAGGCACCCGAAACTGCCCCCAGCACTCGAGGTGAGGCCGCCCCAGTGCAGAGCAGAGCGGCACAATCCCCTCCCTTGCCTGGCTGCTGATGCTGTGCCTGATGCGCCCAGGACGCGGGTGGCCCTCCTGGATGCCAGGGCACTGCTGACTCATTCAACATTGCCAGCGACCCGGACCCCCAGGTCCCTTTCCACGGCACTGCTTTCCAGCATCTCATTCCCCAGCCTGTCCGTACATCCAGGGTTGCCCCATCCCAGGTGCAGAATCCAGCAGTTTGTTTGTTTGTATAACAGCACTTAGAAAGGACAATACCAACAAACACATGGGTATTGAAATTAAACCTTAATTATAATAAATTGCACAGTCTCTATTTCAACACATGACCATGGTGTTATCTCAGGAGGGTTCCTACATGTTCTTTTTTTTTTTTTTAATATCCATGTTTTATCTATCATCTCAGTAACCAAGATCACTGTGGCATTTTTCAGGGAACTTCTCTTAAATCAGGAACAGACTTTTAAAATTATTTAAACTGTGTTAGGGATTCACAGCAGCGGCTTATACACTAATGATAGTAGGCAACAAAAAAAAAAGTTTAAAAATAAAACCTGTGTGGCTGTAGTGGTTTTCAGCACCCCAAAATTTATTGCACCCATTGCATGGGAGAAAGTGTGAGCCATCCATTTTCTGAATTATGGCTTCTCTTTGAAATGGCCACCAGTTTTTGTCCCATATAAAGCAGAAAAAAAAAAATTTGTACATTTTGATTAACATCTAAAGTAATTACAAGAGGAAAAAAACGGTATGGCAAATTCTTTCACTATTGAAGATAAACACTGCAATTGATAAGATAAACTAAACAAGATTATGAGGGTGTCATAGGAATAACTACACTGTACTGAAAAAAGTATTCAGATATACTTACCATATAATTATTCTTTCCCCTCTTGCAAAATCACTGCTGAACTCCTGGGAAATGTGGCACCTTCATTGCCATCTAGAGATAATTTCAAAGGGTAGAATACACTTCCTGCTTAAAAGCGTCATTTTGTTGTTTGTAACTTCATGTAGAGACTACTGTGGTTTTTCACAAACTTTAACAAGTCCCAAAACTAGACCTTTTTTGCTTTGTTCTTACCTCAGTAATTTTAGAGTCCACGAGGATTTATACTGTGATGGAATGAGCTACATTATGTACAAAATCTTTGTTACTAAACAGTACAAGTTTCCTACATAAAAACTAGTTCCTGCCTTATTTCTTGTACTTTGTTGAGGTGACTGAGACCGGTATTACTATGGTACATATATTCCTTCATTCAACCAGAAATCATCCAACCCTGTATGACTGCAGCAAATACAGTTTGAGCGTGCTGTCAATAAATGAACTGTTAGTAGAAGCAGAGCTAGCACAGAATCACAGAATGGGTCAGGTGGTCCAACCTCTCTGCTCAAGCAGGGTCATCCTAGAGCAAATGACATAGGATTGCATCCAGATGGTTCTTGAATATTTCTGGTGAGGGAGACTCCACAGCCTCTCTGGGCAATGTGTTCTGGGAAATCTGCTTGGTCATCTGCACAGTAAAGAAATTCTTCCTCATATTTAGATGGAACTTTTATACATCAGTTCCTGCCCACTGCCTCTTGTCCTATTGTTTGGCCACCACTGAGAAGAGCCTGGATCCATCCTCTTGACAGCCTCCCTTCAGATATGTACATACATTCATATGGTCCTCTCTCATGGACATGGTTCATGGGCAGCTTGTTGTCCAGAAGGATCCCCAGGGCCTTCTCCGTAGAGCTACTTTCCAGCAGGTCAGCCCCCAGCCTNCTGTTCCCAGCTCCCACACCAAGTTCAATACCACGTGCAAATACTGCAAGTGGTTGCTCAAAATAGTCTCCTTAGGCGTTTGAGAAATCTATGGCACAGAGAGAGTGAGGAAAGCTGGTAGCTCTGAGTAAACGCACGAAGAATGTGAGTTGCACCAAGGGTGTGGCTCATGGGGGTTTCTTCAGATTCAGTCTCCTGCCGTCTGCATCCAAACCGGACACAGATAGAAATGATAAGGTATTTCAACACTGTGATTCTTCTGAAAAATTACATCAACCAGTCCTTATATAGGCTAGCAAATGTAAAATAAGTCAGCCTTCCCTTATATATCCACTCTTTGTTTCGCACTATGGAGGTGTCTTTCACACCTCTTTATGGAGGTGTGGTTTTCTACATTAATTCCTATATGTTACTCAAATTAAAACAAAGATGCACAGAGGCTGACTATATAAGTAACTGTACAGGGCCATTCTCCAGTATGAAATGTCACAGAGTAGATGGTATTCATCAAAATTATAAATTGGGAACACTCCCTGCACAATTGACCAACATGAACATGGTCATAGCTATTTCCCAATATTTTGAAGTCAGCAGTTTTGTTCCTTACTCATCTCAGTGCACACAGATTCCATAACTAAAGTATCCAAGTAGGTAAACTTTCCTTTCTAGCTAAAAAAAGCAGAGAGGATCATCAGTTCTTTTCTCCCAGCCCTGTTAGTAAGTACCCTAATATTTATAGACATTTCCTTGCTTCTTTCTTCTCTGTGATCCCAGAGATATGCCACTGAAACAATTACCTTGCATTTTTTCCACAGGAAAACTAAGCCCAATAACAAAGCTGTCACTGAAGAGAAGGGGGAAAGCATTTTTCTGTCATGTGCTTTGAGGCTTTCTCCCCCAAGAGTTTTAACCACAGAGTAGATGATAATTTTTATTTAAAGCGAAATAAGTCATAATGCTTTAAAAAAAATTCTACCATGTTTATTCAGCACTGCATAGCTAAATAATAAAGACATATGTGGCAAAGTCTGGTCAATTCAATATGATAAATGTAACCTAAATCCCAGAGGTATTGCAACTGCACTGAAACAAATCCCATGGACATGGATAGATAACCAGCTGACTTTTTTGCTTTATCATACCTTTAACTTTCAAAAAAATCTTTCTCAGGTAAAAGTTTTCTGCAGCATGTTGGAGACCATCAACAAATGTGACGGGGCAAAAGAGCTCTGGTTCTGGAAATCAGAGATGTCACAAAGTGCCTGGCTTTCCAGCAATGACATCTTTATTTTCTGATGAGGAGGCAATGTTAATGCCCCTGAGAAAGGCCTTAAGGCAGTTTGGCCAACACAGCAAAGTACAATATTGAAGGTATTGGAGGATTGGATTTGTGAAGTAAAACAACTGCAACATAGGCCCTGTCATTGTCACTGCATGTGTTTCTGGGCATTTTAGTTCAGACTGCCTCTTGTGATCCTGTGGACCGCATGTTCACCTCTCACTGGGGTATGCTACATATGCCCCTGGAGCACATCTTTCAGCTTAGCTCCTTTTGGAAGAAACACAGATTATGCACCAAAAGCCCATGGCACGAGGAGGATCAGCCTCAGAAATGCACTCCCAATCCATACCAAAATGCTTTTACAAATGCTTGCCCTCAATCTGCAGTTTCTAGAAGAAGAGAAACAATAAAATATTTTAGTTTCTACAGTGATGCCTTGAGTGGCTACCTAAGGCATCAACAGAAGTAGGAATTTTAACCTTTAGAAGGCAAGACAGGACCTAGAACTTCAGTCTTTGAGGCTTCCAAATGGGGCTGACCCCAAACCCAGAACAGACCCAGTGTTCCACGGGTTACCTAGAAAACCCCTCAATATGAAAATAGCAACGGGATGAGAGTGCCAAGCACTTGCCCAGCGATACTGCAAGATAAACAAGGTGGAGTAAACCCAAGGGTAACACAAAACATACGTAGGACCTGTAAAGAAAGGATAGGCTAAAAACAGCCAGGCAGCTCTTTAGGGCTACCATTCCAGTGATACACACCAGCAGGCAGGCAGGGTGGCAATCAGGCTGGCCACTGCATCCACAGAAATCACGTGCTGCTACACAATTAGGACAAAGTCAGTTAGTCCACAAACCAGATAATCAGGAGCTGACATCACATTTTAGATGCTGTCAAAACATGGCTACAAAAAGGGGTTGTGAGGGGCCACCTGAATGCTCTGAGCTTTTTCTTCCCTCCTATTTATAGCATGGTCCCCAACACACCTTAGGATATGCATTTGATCTCAGCTCTTTGATATTTACTTCTTGAGCTCCCAACAGCTTTGACGGCAGTACTCCCTTTCTGTTCAGACAGATGAGCAATTCTTTGAGCATTTCAGTAAACCTTCCAGAGGTAATTAAGATATAGCTGTCTCTGTAGCTTCCTCTTCTCCAAACTCAGAGTCAGTCCTTAAAATCCTCATTTGACTTGAGAGCAAGAGGATCTGAACCTCTAATCAATTCCATGTGCACACTCCTACCTCCATCAGACCCCCAGCTACCCGTGTGTGATATCCTGCACTGCTGGTAAGAACACAATATCCTGGTGTAATAGAAAGCATACCATAAAAGAGCCCAGGGATATATGAGGATAAAGAGACCTGTCTCCTGCCAATTTTTTTTCTGAAATGGGTAAGATTGGATAGGTTACTTCACATTCTCCATCATCCCATCTTCATAAGCAGCTCCCCAGACTACAAGCTCCTCGTCATTTGATTCCATGCATTACATCCTTTCCCAGCCACTTCTGCAGAGCTAGAGACCCAATTCACTTAAAAAATGAGACCCAGTGTAAGGGCATTAACTTTTCCAGACTTGCTTCCTTCCTGATCTCACTACTTATTTGACTGTAAAACAACTGATGCTGCAGTTTTCAAAGAGGCAAGCATGGACCACAATTTCTATTCCCAGTCTGTGGGAGTGGGAAAGCGACTTAGGCATAAATACATGCAATTTGATACTTTAAATATATTTTAAACCAGCTCCTTTTCCTTTAAGCCTAATTTCCTCTGAAGATAGAAATTTATCGCCAATGAGTCAAACTTCCTCAAGGTTTTATCAATTTAAACTTCAATAATGTTCTTCCTTCATGTGTTCATGCTACATTGCCTAGCCCTTGCTCATCCAGCCAGCACTTGCTCATGCAAACCAATACTTTGTCTTTTCTGGCTTATTTGCATGACTGCTTTTTCATTATGTGCCTTGCCCAATCTATTAATTTGAGACGAGGGTCTTGTGGGAATTAATAAGTCTGCAAATGCATGAGCTGTTTAAAATCTTGCCTGTTTTCTATATGGTTGCAGAATATAGAAATGCTTCTTCTATGTGGAGCAGGCAACAAATGCCTGGACCTCCCAGCAGTGGAACCACTGGAGACTGTTTTTCTACAAATGATTTTGTTTTCTCCCCTTGTTGCTTGTCATCTGCAGTACCCTCCTGTGCCCTGCAACACCACCTGGATTTGAGACAGCTGGTGTGGAGATGTATCCATGGTAATTGGCCACAGGGGCTGATGGTGATAAAACAGATAGCTGCTGAGGCTGCAGCATCTCCTCTTTACCTGGTTTCACAAAGCCTGGGAGGTCCTTGCTCTTCCATGGAATTTGGCTAAAATTAGTTAACAGGGATGGGGATCAATAGATGGAATGAATCTTCCTTCCAAAATAAAAAATCCGGAGCTGGCAAGTGACTGTGTGACTTGAAACAGTTGAAATGTGTCCTTGATGTCCTTTCTAGTGCCTCAGGAATAATGACAGGTTTAGAGAGTGCAACTCCATGACCTTATTTGAATTGGAGCACACTGCAGTGTGTCTGAACAGCTCTCTGCAGGCTTTTCTTGGTAAGTTTAGAGAGTCTATATCAGGACATCAGTGTGGTCCAAGGTTACCAGAGTTGTTACAGCTCATGGCAGAGGCATATGTGCTCCATGATTCTGATGTTTGTCATTCACAGGGCTGCTCCTGACCTTTGCTTTTATCTCTGCATTTTACCCTGAAGCTAACATAAAGTGCAACAGAAGCCAGGTCTACTTGAGCAAGCCCACACAAAAGTCAGAGGGCTTCCTTGGAGAGTTGGCTGTCAGCTCACAAGGACTTCCCTCAGGAAAGGAAAACAAGGACGTTGTGTTTCTCGTGCAGTTTCACAAGAACCAGAAGACTGACCATAAGTGAACACCAGTCTTATTTGAGTATGGAGAAGGAAGTAAGAAGAAATAATAATTACAATGAAAAAGTCTCAAAAACACAAGTGGAAGCCTGTCACTGCTTTTTAGGGAGACCTATGCAGCTTACTAGTGCAAAAAGGGAAAAAAGTCTGTCCCAAAGGAGGTAAATTTCTATGTGTGGCCTGAAAAATTAGATGCTGAAGTAGGAGCTAGAGATTCAAAACCTGGAAGTCTGTGTAAGACCAACCTTTCCTATGTAAAATGGGGATAACAAGTAGCACAAATACCTAAACAGTTTTTAAGAATAACTACTTAATAACCACATGGTGCTTCACATCCAGGGAGGGCTTCTGGAATGCTAAATATTCTTAAAATCTTGACCTTCCACAATGATTTTAGTTTGTTGTCTGTAAGGGAATGTTTTCTGTTTCAGGGACCAGCTGCACTTTCACTTCTTAAGTGAAGCTTCTTCCCCAAAATAGAAAGATGTCCAAGTTGATGAGATAGAGCACTCGCATTGCTGCTCTGTTCACTCTTAATTACTGGTGTGGTGTCAGGAGCAGTATAAATCAAGCCAGTCCAGCCAGGAGATCTTACCACAAGCTGGTTAACCTTTCCATTAATATGAACACCTGACACTTCATTTTCTAGAAGGGATAAAAACAAGGGTAAAACCTTGGGGGATGCCACTTGTTTGTATGTATGGAGCAATGTGGGGGGAACAGAGGCCATGAGCAGCAAACTCCATGGCTTGAACCAGTAGAGATTCTTCAACCCTCCCTTTTTCCTGTGATCTGGAGCCCACTCAGACTTACTTGGAGCCCAGTGTGAAAGAGGGCAATGAACGTAGGTGGGGTTTGCTGCATAGTTGTTGCATATGTGCCTTTAGGTAGGTCCAAAGCACACAAAAAATTCACTGCTCTTGGTAATCAGAGTGGAATGATGTATTTGCTTTCTTTCCATTTTAAAACAAAAATCCAGCCTGAGTATTTTAAATAGCAGCATTTCTCTAGGAAAGGCATTTGTTTACTTTGGTGCCTCTAAAATTCATTGGAACGAGAGTATGGGAAATAGAAAGCCTCGTGTTATTCACAGAACAAGTATAACAAGTTCTGCAAGCTCTCTTCCAATGTTTCACCAATTCACTCTGCTCAAAGCTGGCAGATTAGACTTCATAGTCAACACAGTACAGAGATTTTCTTTAGTTTAAGAATTAAATACTGCAGTGCCTTTATAAAGTCTGGGCCTGACACATACAACTACCTCCCACCCAAATAGCAATGGCATTGCTAACAGGCACCAGTTTTGCTGGAGACAGGGCCAGGACATTGAGAAACTTGCTCTGCTGACACTTGGCCCAGAAGAGCAGAGGTCACTGGCCATCTCTCGCAGGCCCCATAGCCCACACTCTGCAAGAACCTTATTTTACCAAAGCTGTGCTTTTCCGCTCAGTGCCCAGCTTTGCTGGGAAGGACATTGCCATGGGATGTGGTGATGTATGTGAGCAATTTTTAAAATAGTTTAAGTTCATTGAGGGCTGTTAAATACTGGGACACAAACACAATCGTGTACTCAGGGAAGGTATAACACCAGAGCAGCAATTGGGGCTGCTTGGGATGGGGAAAGAGAGGTGTTATGGAAGCACTGATTTTAGTTTGACACAGAACAACCTCTCTCCCCTTAATTAAGCAAGTAGAAATGGAAGTCCTTAGGCACTGTTCTCCAGCTTTTAAGGTATTTACATGTACAGAACACCTCTTCTCCTCCCCCTGGGGAGTGAACAGCCTTTATCCACCATCACTGGAGCTATTTTTAAACAGCAGAAAAGTCTTTTCCACGGTGTCAACTCAGGAGCTGCTCTCTCCCTGAGCTCATGGAATAGGACACATGTTCTGTCCAGCTACTAATAACACTTGTAGAGTGTTGGTTGTATAGGGACTGACAGATCTCTGAGACATCCATAGATGTGGGTAATAATTTGGGTCTAGTTCCCCTGATTTGGCTCTTACACCAGGCTGCTGCCCACGTGTTTCTGGCTGTTGACTTTATTCCCACATCACACAAACCTACCCAGGATCTGTGTGGAATCACATCGACCCAGAGGTACAGAAGGGGAAGAGACAATATTTGTCCCTAATACTACAGGGAAAGGCTCTAAAGCTTGACCATGTGTTAAGTAATGCTTCATTTCACTAGGAGTTTCCCTGATCTCCAAGGCATTACTCATGGAGGAGGGACCTGCTCACCATGAGTAAAGGCTTTGGAATCCTGCCTCTAGTGTGGAACACCGTGACAGCAATGCTGCATATGTAAATCTCTGCTTTGTACCATATGTGCATGACATTAGGAAAACACTGCATAACAAAGAGCAAAATAGGAAAGCATGTTCAACATCTCAGTCGACATTCAAGCTGCTGATTTACAGGGCCGAGGGGCAAGCTCTTGATCTTAAGTTCCAACAAATTGCAGGAACGAGATGCTGACAAGTTTTTTAAGGAATGTGGTCCTCTAAGAACTTATCAAACCTGTCCATAAGTCCATCCATGTGCAGAGGCAATGCCATTTTGGACAGCACTAAGAGAAGAGACCAGCCTCTTTAGGTACATTTATGGCTTCCACAGATTCTAGAGAAGTCTCAAAGGATGAGGATACTCAGGACCATGAACATTTGTGGCTTGACCTTCCTTAGTCTCAAGCAGTAGATTCCTCAGAATAATTTGCAATGACAAAAAAAGAAAGATGACAGTATTTGATCTTTTGCTTTGCTGTGTTAAGGAAGAGCATATGGCAATACAGAAAGCACATTTTCTGCTCTGCCTGTCTGCTAGTATCACTATAAGAAATCAAATTCATCAAATTATAGCCTTGTGAATCATATTTTTAACTGATTTTGCAGGGGAGGCAGAAAGGGAAGGAGAAGGAATGGAGTTTGTTTCAAGCTTGTCTGTCCTCGTCACACAAAAAAATAAAAAAGAGGGAAAAAACCTCCTTAGTTATTTTTTCTGTAACACAATGGGGCTCAATGACTACACAGCAACAACACAGGTAAGTGTTGAAATTAACTCATTCATATATCACAAAAATACACATAAGTTCTTTGACTGCTTTAGTTTCACGTATGGCTTGCAATCCACAATCTACAATGAGATGTGAGAATGTGGTTAAGAGTTGAGAAATGAATAAAAAACCCAAATGTGTTATTCTAATGAGAAAATCCTGCAGTCGACACCATATTATCTCAGTAACTCCACTTGAAATTAAACAACATCCAGTCTGAATATCTACTGAGAAAATCCTGCAGTCGACACCATATTATCTCAGTAACTCCACTTGAAATTAAACAACATCCAGTCTGAATATCTGCTCAGTTCCTGTCCTACACAGAGGTGTCAACAAGAGGGCATAAGCTGATTTTTACGATGTGAATCAAGTCTGGTGGAAACTATTACTTCTGAAGTTTCAGCAGTGGATTGGCCTGATAGATGGTATAAAGTAAAGACTATACCTGCCCTAGGGGGTTGCAGTCTAAAAAAAGACCAAAGGAAAGTATTTGTCTCTTGCAAAGTGATTTATTCAATTGGATCTCTGAGTTTATAGTCTACTTTGAAGGTGGGCACATTTGTCATGTAAATTTTAGTTTCTGTGAGAATCACAGAATAGGCCATACTGATGTATGCTGATTTCAGAAATTGTTTGGTTAAAAAATATTAAAAAAAAATATTTCCTGTCTGTTCAGACATTTTGAAGTTGAAATGATTTAATTTATTGGTTAAGAATAAGTTTTATTTCTAGACTTCTTTGAATAATGTGGCTAAAGAAGACATCTTATGGACAAAATGTGTCACTTCCAGAAGTGGTTCTTTCTACATTTTTGTTTTAGGGAAAAATTCTGGGGAAAAAAATATTCTGAAGGAAAAATATTCCAAACCTGAAAGCTGCCAAACAACCTGCTGTTCAGCAAATTCTGCCACAACAAACAAGACTAATAATTTCAAGAAAGAGTGCTCATTGTGAACAAACCCTCAACAAAGCAAAGGGCTGGACTAATTGTTGGATCAGATAATCTGCAGGACTCTGACTTAGTGTTCGAGGTCATAATTGGGTCCCTGACCACCGCTTTGGTCACTGGAAATGAATGCGGCTGGACTTGGCTGGTCACTCTGTCAGACATTTGCTAAAGGATGCACTGAGGGCTCTCGTTAGCAGTTTGTTGCTGTTCAGGCTTAAGTCAATGGAGATTGTTGCTGAGCTTAAGTCTTGCTGTCAGTAACACCAGAAGTAGTAAATGTTCTTAGGTAAAGAAATAGAATTTCCTCTCCTTTTCCACAGGGCTTTCTGAAGCACAACAGCAGGAAGGCATGTTAGATAATCTATAATTCAGAATGCTTCCTACACAGACGACGCAAAAAAATGTAACGTGGCTTAGTAGAGACTGCTTTGTGTCAGAAACCTGGTGTCCCAGTGCGTGTCCCTCCTCTGTATCCTTCAGCAAAGGGCATAACCTCTGACCCTGCACTTCGCTTTCCTTTAGGTAATGATATCTACCCTCTTTTTAAAAAATGTTTTAAAATATACATGCAAGATAGGTTGGATCATTACAGAGCAAACACAAAAACAAATATACACACACCCAGACAGCCGTAATGATACATAAAATGCAGACACTCCCATGCAGAGAAATGTACGGATGACCTTAGGCTAATGACTGGAGTCTGGGTGGTACTGCTGGCATTCGCAGAGCACACACTCAAATAGCTGTGCAGGTCTGCGCAGGCAGCCAGAGAGCCCTTTTGCATGAGGCTCGCTAGCGTGGATGTTCCCAGGCACGCTGAGCCATTTGGGGTAGCTGGCAGCTGCTGGGATGCTGCCGGGCAGGCAGCTCTGCTAGCTCCTCTCTAACCTCAGAGAGCAGACTTTATAGTCACGAGTAAGGAAAGGGGACAACAGTTCCCAGTTTCTATAGAGCTGGGATTTTTAGTTACTTATTTATCATAGCTGCTATTTAATTTAAAGCCTGTGTGCATTTAGCAGGATCCTTGCTAGATTAAATGTGGTGCAGCTGGTGGGCAAGTCTCAGAAGTGTTTCTTGTTCAACGCTTCCCACAGTGGCAAATAGCTTTGGCCTCTCCTGCGTAAAATTGCGGTGTTTGAAAATGCGGAAAATGTGTTTGAAAATGCGGAAAATGTGTTTGAAAATACCGAAAGGAAAAGCCTTCGGAGGAGCAAGGAAAGAAAAGGAAAATCAGCTGTGGAGAATTTCTATTTCCCCAATTTTAAGTGTAATTTTGAAGCAATCAGAAATAGTTCATTCTAGGTGGGCCCATGCTTTGTAATTTTCAAACTTCCAGAGCCCTCCCACAGGATATCAGGTTATTAATATTATTTTACCAGAAACAAATCTTGTTACCATAAGTAAAGTTTTGTAAAGCGAAGGCCTGGTAGAATCATGGCTCCATGATTCAACCTGTAACTTAGGCTAAGTAGAAAGGGACTGTGGGAGAATGACTCAGCTAGAACAGGGCAAGGGAGGCAAGCTGTGTGAATGCCTCGTGCCCACACTGTGGTGTATGGTGGTTGGTTAAAATTTGGTTTGTTGTGCCTTAAAACTATGTAAACTGATAACCGACTAATGGCATAAAAAAGCCAGGTTTTTTGGCACAAAGATTCCTCCTTTGGACCTGCTTGGGGACTCTTTACCGCTCCTTATCACAACAAAATCTCACAGGTATATCATATTTTCAGTACATGGCACTGCAGCTCGCTCTGCTGAGAGGTTAAGCCAAGCAATAGCTCCTTCACTATCTGTCAGCTTCAGGTCATACGGCAGGTCGTGTGTGGTTCACAACTGAGTTTTGTTTCATGTATTGTTTGCTAGATCGGCTACAAACTTGTGACGTGAAACTGCTGTTCCTTAAAAGAAAAAGCTCTAGTGGTGCTTTTGCTCTCTGTGAGTAGAGCCTTTCCTACAGACTTCCTGCAGGGCTCCTGCCCCGTCTGGAGCAGGGTGTTTCAAACTATCCTTGCCAAGCCCGTTAGCACAGGCTGAACAGCACTGGTCCAATTACTGCATCCACAGTGTTCTGGTTAGAATTATAAGCTGAAATTTACTCCGTCCCAGAAGGAAGAGGCTTACCACACATTGCTCCCCTTAATCTAAGATCTTGTCCAGATACAAGTTCAGCCACATGTGAACAGCACTGTTAGTGAACTGAAAGAGTATGTGAT
>VYZQ01019920.1:0-28985 GCA_013400655.1 Mystacornis crossleyi
AATAATTTTAATATCAAAATAATTTTATAAATAACATAAAATATTAACTTCCTACAGTCATGCCCCATGTCACCAGGGATTCCCAGGGTCCTGCCAGACATAGAACTGCTACTCAAAGGATGCATGGTCTTGTGTCACATCTGCCACTCCTGTGTGGACCCTTCAGGTGCTCTGGGACATCTCCAGTGACATCAGTTGTGTTCAGGTAGCTTGGTCATGTCCCTGCAGTTCTTCCTTGGACACAAACACCAGAGAACCGAGCGAGGGAGAGCGAATGTCACCCAGGTGCCAAGTGACAGGATGAGAGGAAATGGCCTCAAGCTGCACCAGGGGAGGTTTAGGTTAGATATTGGAAAAAAAAAAAGACATGGAAAGGGTTGCAAAGGATTGGAAAAGCCAGCCCAGGGAAGTGGTGGTGTCACCACTGGAAGTGTTCAAAACCCATGTGGGTGGGGCACCTGAGGACATGGTTTAGTGGTGAACATGGTGGTGCTGGGTTGATGGTTGGACTTGATGATCTTACAGATCCTTTCCAACCTAAACAATTCCGTGAAATTGAAAGGACCGGGGATGGTGGATAAACACAGCAAAAAATTCAAGCAGAGTTAACTGGAAGGAGATCCAGAGCAAAGCGTCCTCCTGCTCCATGAAGCATCTTCCCACTGCCCACCAGGGCTGGGCCTGGGCATACAGGAGGCCAAGGGAGGAGTAGCAAAAATCCTCTAAAACCAAGCATCTCTCTCCAGGCTGGGGGATGGAAAAGACCTCATGACTCCAAGGAACATCTCGTTGTGTAAATCAAAGGTGAGAAGTGCAGCTGGAACTGCAGAAGTTTCTTTCTTCAAGAAAAGAAGGTGCTCCTCTCACTTCTGCAACTCCTTGTGTCTCCCACCCCCACAGTGGACACAGGAGGATGGGCCCTCCAAAGCCCCTCCTGTCCATTCCTACACGCCCTGGCCATGGTGGAATTCCCACCCTTCCAGTCCCGTGGCCTGAGGAGGCTTCATTCCATCATTCCTCACATCCCTGACTTCCACAGGTGACCAAGGAAGCAGAGACAGGGAGGAGGACTGCGGACAGGCCCTCCCCTTCCACAGTGGGGGGTATTTTCCTATCAGGAGCTGATTAGATTTGGGCAGAGTTCTGCTTCCCACAGCATTCCTTGCGGGAGGGGTCTGCGGGAGCTGTGTGATGCAGCCAGAAGGGAGTGGTGGCCTCAGTGACAGCGACAGGCTGTGGGATGTCGGGTCACACTCCATCCCCGGAGCAATCCCAGCCCTCCACAAGGCACAGATGGCTCCTTTCCGTCATCTGACCTCATTGTTTAATCTGACCTGATCCGGTGCTCTAATCTAACATCCATTTTAATCACCACCACGAAGCCGGGATTGTTTCCCTGGGCTCCACCCTGAGTTCCTTCCCTCTGAGGGCACACGCACAGCCCGGATCCATCGTCCATCTGAGGGGACACCCTCAGCTGACTCCTGTGTGGGGTCTGTGTGGGGGCTGCTCCAAGCTCACGCAGAGGAGACGCTGCAGCTCACAGCCAGCACTGCAATAAAAAGATATTTCCACTTCATGAAGTCAGCAGAAGTTTCTCCTATGTCTGCTACGGGTCCCAAGGGTTTCTAAGGCTCTGGGCAATTTTTGATCAGTGATTTTGTAGTGTTTGGGGGCTCCTAAAAATTGTCTGCTTAATCACAAGGCTGTAATTACAGAATCACAGAAGGGTTCGGGTTGGAAGGGACTTTAAAGATCATCCAGTTCCAACCCCTGCCATGGGCAGGGACACCTTCCACTACCCCAGGTTGTTCCAAGCCCCATCCAACCTGGCCTTGGACACTTCCAGGGATGGGGCAGCCACTGCTTCCCCGGGTTTGCATCGTGACTCTGCATGACCTTGGTCAAGTTGCTTAGACTTGGTGGCAGGACCTAAACATTTCCCAGTTTCCTGCTCTGCACTGTGCCCTGTTCCCGCTGTGGCTGTCAGTCCAGACAAAGGCATCCAGAGGTGGTTCCCAGCCCATCCTTGGGAGGTAGCAGAGGGCACAGCCCCAGGGAAGCTGCAGTGATCTCCAGTTGGCTGTTTGCACACGAAAACCTCCTCGCCTCAGTTCTCTATCTTTGAAAGTCTCAGCCCAGCCTCTCCAGGTCGAAATCTGTGGATAGTGCCGCAAAGAAGAAATGGTCAAGCACAGAGTGCAGCTGAACAGAGCTGCAGACACTGATGAGTTCCAAATTCTTTCACCCAAATCAGGTCTCAGCCGTGTGTGAGACTCGTGACAGTGCTGCCTGTACCCAGGAAAGGACTGCTGCACACGCACCTCCTTCCCTACAGCCACGAAGGGTTTGTTCCACACGGACCCCCTGCCCGCAGCCTCAGAGGGTGGGAAGGGGCCTGCAGAGGTCACGCAGACCGTGACATCCCCGCAAGGCAGGATCAGCTCTCCTCCGGCCCCGCTGACAGATGTTTGTGTAACCTGCCCTCAGAGACCTCCTGTGAAGGAAGGCCTTGTCCTCCCCCCAGCCACCTCCTCCTCCTCTCTCCGGGGTAACTCCGAGGATTTTCCCACGCTGTCCGAATTACACTGCGTCCCCCCGAGCTGCAGAGAGCCCCTCTGCTCTCAGCTGCAACTTTTTTCTCAGACTGAACGAGTAGAAACAATTTGCTGATACCTTTGCAGCATGGAAAAAAAAAGAAAGAAATTCTTCCCAGGCTGTCTTTGGATCACATCAACACACAGCCCCTAATTCACAGCCCTGTCAGCATCTGGGAGAGGATGTGGCTCTGCCAGGATCTGTCTGGCAGCAGAAGTGCTCCCAGCTCTTGCTCTCTCACAGTTCAGAGGGAGATTCCCTGCAATCTGATGGTGAGAAATGAGAATAAAATGTAACTCCTTTTCTGTCCCTGCCCCAGGCTAATCTGGGATGACACTTGCTCAGGTGCTTTGTTCAGCACACTTTGTCCCACTGTGGTCTCCCAGAAGGCTTCCATTTCAATGAATTTTGCCTCCAGCTCTCTCTACAAGCCCTTGTGAAAGGGCACTGACAGCTCTGCTCTGTGCTCCTGAAGGGAAGAGCCCTCAGGTGAAGATGGACTTTGCACAGGGAAGGTCCCACTTCCAGAACCCCTCGGAGTCCTCCATCCTCTCTCCTTCCACCATGGATAATTTTTCCTCTAAGATTGAAGAAGTTGGCAAGTAGAAAGAGAATATTTATTCCCAGACTGATGGCTGGTGGTAAAATTTCTGTCCAAGGTTTGAGATGACCCTTTGGGATCTCGATGTTGATCCCAATGTGCTGCTCAGGGGCAGCATCTCCGCTTCCCCCTAAGTTTTGTCACTGCCTATTTTAAAGACACTGCTGAGACCCTGCCCAAGACATTTATTTGCCTTCTGATGAGGAACTTGTCCTATTTTGCCATTTTTCTCTGCAGTCAAGCGTGCTACAACCGCAGTGTAATTCTAGGAACTCCAAGACACACCATTACTGCAGCAGCTGGGGCTTTACATCCAAAACACACATGTGATCAAACTGAAAGGCTTAGCAACACCAGTTCTTCTATTTCCTCTGGTATTACACTGACTTTCTCGCTGAAACAATTTTCACTGCAGTATCCTACCAGTGCAACTGCTCCCAGATGCCTGAGCTTAGGCTGCAGATTTGGCTCTGAAGCCAGGTTTCACAAAATGCTCCTAGTGATTTTCTACAGAGCTTGGAAATCCTGGCAGGTTTCCTTTTTTCTGTGTCAAGTTCACTTTATTTGATTTGGTAGGCTGAAAAGCAAAAACTAGATCTCTCAGCAGCCTTGTTTAAATGTTATTTAAATGTGCTGTCACACTGGTCCCAGAACTGCTTGGGAATTACTCACTCATCTGCCCCCTTGGAAAGCTGTGGTTTCCAGGGATTGCAGACAGGAGGATGATTTCTTGGTGCAATGCACCAAGGGATTTAAATGCTATGTTCTCCTTTAGTTCTGAGACACCTCTTAATTAAGGACTGATTAAAGTTTGGGGATTATTTTGTAACATAATCACCGTTTTGCAGGGACTGGTGCTCTGCCAGGACTAGCTGCACGGGTTACACCCTGGGCATTGAGGGATTGCAGGCAGCTGGGGCCAGGTTCTTTTAAAGGTAGGTGTATTTTATTTGTAGAAGTGGTTTTATACAACTTGTTCATCTCTCAACCCTGTGGCAGTTTGTATCCCAGATGTGTCAGGAAAGCTGAAAGATGAATCAGAGAATTATGGAGCAATTTGAGTCGGAAGGGACCTTCCAAATCCCTCTAGTCCAACCCCCTACAGTGGGCAGGGACATCTTCCACTAGATCAGGTTGGTCCAAGCCCTGTCCACTCTGTCCATGAATGTTTCCAGGGATGAAGCACCCACTGCCTCTCTGGGCAACCTGTGCCAGGGTTTTACCCTTCTTATTGTAAAACATTTCTTACTTTTACCTAAATTGAACCTATTTTAGTTTAAAACCATCACCCCTTGTCCTATCACTACAGGACCTGCTAAAAGGTCTCTTCCCCTCACTCTTACAGGGCCCCTTTAGGCTCTGGCAGGGGCTCTGAGCTCTCCCTGGATCCTTCTCTTCTCCAGGTGAACATCCCCAGCTCTCTTAGCCTGCCTGCAGAGCAGAGGGGCTCCAGGCCTCTGAGCAGGTCCATGGCCTCTTCTGGACTCTCTCCAGCAGCTCCAGGTCCTTCTGATGTTGGGGACCCCAGAGCTGGAGGCGGCTCTGCAGGTCGGGTCTCACCTGAGCAGAGCAGAGAGGAAGAATCCCCGCCCTGGCCCTGCTGCCAGGTTTGATGCAGCCCTGGACACGGAGTTCCCTGCGTGGAATGAGAAAACCCAGCCCTGCTCCCAGAAACCCCAGGAACAGCTCTCGCCTTTCCCTGCCTTCTCCTGTCTGATTCCAGGTCAGCCTGCCACTGCCACGCCATCCAGGCGTGTTCCCCACACCTGGGCTCCCTGTTGGATGGGCCACAGCCACAGGGCTCCTTCTCCTCCCTCTCAGCCTCCTTCGTGGCCTCAAATCATCTCCTAGCCCACATCAAATGTTTTTTCTCTGCTCAGCCTCCTCCATCTCATCGTATCTGCTCTCCCATCATGGTGTTTACGCTCTTCAAAGAACCCAAAGCCGTTATCCTATCTTCGCCTTAGTCATAATTTGGCCAGGACTTGAGCATTTCTTTCTCCTTTT
Organism: Mystacornis crossleyi; assembly: GCA_013400655.1. Classification (NCBI taxonomy): domain Eukaryota; kingdom Metazoa; phylum Chordata; class Aves; order Passeriformes; family Timaliidae; genus Mystacornis; species Mystacornis crossleyi. The sequence continues at coordinate 5,207 of VYZQ01019920.1, forward strand.
ATTTCCTAATCTGCCCTCTCAGGTCTCTCCCGTCAGGAGACTGCTCTCACAGGCTGCTTGGGTTTCTCTGTTTATCTTGGAACAGGAGCAGCATAGATTTTGCAAAGCTAGCTGTGAAGCAAGAGACTTTCACACTCAACAAGCTCACGGGTGGCAAAGTGCCATGGGACAGCTGTGGAATGAAAAGGGATTAGAGGAGCTAAGTGGATGCCCCTGGGACTTAACCCCCAGTCCCTTAAGTCCCTTCTCCAGCAGAGGGATTGATGTGGGCTGTGCTGTCCCACCCTGATACAACTCGGTTGGCAGGATCAGAGCACGGATCTTGGCAAGAAACTCCTGTGAAAACTTCATGAAAGCCACATCTTGGGGCTGTAATGGGAGGGCAGAGCCTGCTCTGCAGACCCCGGGCTGCAGGATCAAGTTGGGCCTGAGAAATGTGTCTTTTCCTGAGGCTTTCCTGAGGCTTCTTCCTGAGCCTGGCATGTCAGCTGATGGGGTGCTTTATCTCACCCCTTCTCAGTCAGATGTGGGATCTGTCAGAGCTGGTCCAGAGGAGGTCACCAAGATGATTCCAGGGCTGGAGTACCTCTGCTGTGGAGACGGAACGAGGAAGTTGGGGTTGTTCAGCCTAGAGAAGAAAAGGGTTGAGGGAGACTTTACTGTGGGCTCCCAGCACTTGAAAGGAATCTGTAAAAGAGGTGGAGAGGGACTTTTACAGAGCAGATAGTGACACCATGAGGGGGAACATTTTTAAACTGAAAGAGAAGAAATTTAGATGTTAGGAAAAGGTTCTTCACTCAGAGGGTGGTGAGGTCCTGGCACAGGTTGCCTGGAGAAGCTGTGGCTGCCCCTGGAGCCCTGGAAGTGTCCAAGGCTGGGTTGGACAGGGCTTGGAACAACCTGGGGTAGTGGGAGGAGTCCCTGCCCATGGCAGAGAGGGTTTGAACTGAATGATCTTTAGGTTCTTTCCAACCCAAACAGTTCCATGATTCCATGATGTCAACACGCAAACAGGCTGGAAGTCACAGCTCAGCCCAGCTGGGTCTGGCTGGTGGGGCTTTTGGAGGGAAAGGCAAGCAGCTACAGCAGGAGAGAAAGAGGGAATCAGCTGTGCCAGGCCATCGCTCCATGCACGAGAGATCGCAGAATCATAGAACCATTTAGGTTGGAAAAGACCCCCAAGATCCCTGAGTCCAACCATTAACACAACACTGCCAAGTCACCACTAAATCATGTCCCTAAGCACCACATCTCCCAACTCTTGGTGGGTCTGATCATTGACTGGTGGGAAGAACATGGGAAAAGGCTCTTCCTGTTTTAAGATAAGGGTAGATCAAACCTCAGAGGAGTTAATGGAATCAAACTGCTGCCAGAAAGCACTGAACTATCACAGCCCTTGGGGCTTGGATTAAAGTTTTAGGCTGCCTGTGACATTATTAGTACTCTCTGTCCATGCAAACTGAAACCTCTCACTGTTCACGGCAAACTCCCTCAGGTTTGGAGTGGATGGGAAAGTGAAATGAGAGCGAATGATGTGTGGAGATGCCCTCCCTCACCCTGCAGAGCAGGGACTTCTGGTGGCATCAGCACTGGGCACAGGCTGTGTGGTCTTGGTGTGGTTGTGTCATGCTGACAGGCCAACAAAAGTGGCAAAAATGGCATAAAGCTGGGTTGGGGGAGGGTTCGGCTGGATATCAGGAAAAGGTTCTTCCCTCAGAGGGTGCTGGGGCACTGAACAGGCTCCCAGGAAATGGGCACATTCCCAAGGCTGCCAGAGCTTCAGCAGCATTTGGACGACGCTGCCAGGGATGCACAGGGTGGGATTGTTGGGGTGTCTGTGCAGGGCCAGGAACGGGACTGATGGTACTTGTGGGTCCCTTACAACTCAGGATATGCCATGATTTTATAAAACATCATTCCTGTGGACACTGTGTCTTAATCCTTGGAGAGCAATGTGATCCCAAGGGAAGAGCTTGGACAGGGTCCTGGGATAGCAGAAATCCCTCTCTTGGCTCATCACAGGCTTGTGTTGAGACTTTGGCCAACTCCACTTCTCTTTTCCATTTTCTCTTGCTTCCTTTTGTGTTGTTGCATTGGAAGTTCACGGGAGGGTTTCTCTGTGGGTGTGGGGGTGCCCACATGTGTGTGCAACATTCTGAGGTCTCTCAATACAAAGGCAGCGTAAATTATATCGTGTCAAATTCTTGGAGTGGTGGTATTGGCAGTTTCCTCCCTCAGAGACCTTGCAAAATAGCTACCTGTGAAATTAAATTAAACATTTCTTCTCCTGGGGTTTAAACAATACACTCCCTCTAAGCTGGGCTAAGAATTTCTTCGTGCTGCATTACTTTATAGATTAATACAGTGCAGAAAATTAATTACCTTTTATTCACTAAGATTTTTTTTTCCCCTTGCAGATTTTAGATTTTCAATTTGCAAAGAAAACTGAGGGGGGACCGCAGGAAATCCCACGTATGTGAGGAATGCAACCTTACGATCTGGTTCCTGGTACCTGGTCTGCTCTGCTCCTGGGATCTGCTCTGCCTCCCCCAGCTGATAAGAGCACTGCTGGGTCCGCCTGCCACGCTCATTCCATTACTCCTGGTGCTGTCTTTTGTCTCTGGTGGGCTCTGGACAGGCACAAATCAAAGCTGTCACATCCTGCAGAGCCCTGGTTTGGCCTGGAGTGCAGAGATCTCTGAACTCTGCCTTGTGCAACCATTTATTACAGGCAGGAGCGGGGCGGGATAGAAATTTGGATGTCTCTTTTGCCTCTTTTCCCAGCCTCAAACACGGATCTTGAAGGGTGAGGTTTTGCAGCACTGCATCAACCAGAGCTCTTTTGGTGGTCCAGGGAGTGCAGCTGGGAGGGGAAGAGTGAAGCACCACCAAGATCTTATCATAGCAGGGATTTGAAGGGCAGTAAAACATTTGTGAACACCCTTCTTATCTTCCGGATCATCAGGTAGAGACCCCAAAGGAGTGTGTGCATGTGCACACACATACAGATGCACAAATTCCCAAAATTTCCCCTTCAGGAACAAATAAAAATCCCTCTGTCTTACTTTGCCAGGATTTTTTTGTTTGTTCGTTTCTGCTCTGCTGCTGTAACTTGAAATCCTTTTGGCACCAGCTTGATGCCCACCTCCACTGCCACCACAACACCTCTGCCCATGGATCCTCTGACCAGGGAAGATGCCAGAGCTGGCAGAGGGCAGCCCAGCTGGAAAGCTGGACAGGGACGGATTTGGCCAGCACAAGGCACCACCACGTTCCAGAGGTCACCCAGCCACTGCCAATGTCTTCCGTGCAGAGCTGGCTCAGGGAGGACCTTTCTGAAGTGCAGAGGGAAGCAGTTTTATCTGTTGCAGCTGGCTATCTTTAGACAATTTTAATAAATCAGTGGGATTAAAAACATTCCAGCCTCCTCCGGGGTGTTTAAGCCTGTCAGGCTGGGTGATGAGGAGGAGAGCTTTTGAAAACTGATTGCATTAAGAAGGGAGATGTGGAGGAGTTTGCGGTTATATCCTCTTGAGCAAGTGTTGAAGGGATGGTGCCAGCTCCCAAACCATCCTCTGGGCATATTCACACTAGTATCAGCCCTGGTAAAGATGCCAGAAGATGCACAGATGGAAACCTCTGGACCTGTCCTGCCCTGGCTCCATGGCACCCTATCTCCACTGCACAGCGTCAGAGACCTTCCTGTCATCTATTAAGAGGTGTGAATCATTTCCACAGTTCTCCTCTAGAAGACAAGACATCTGCTCCTGGATTTTGGCAGTTTGGGAAGTTTGTCTGGGCACCCGGAGAGGATGGAGGCCTTGAACTTCTGGTGAGCAAAGTAGAGGCAGAAGCTGTCCCAGAGGTGGCCACTGACACCCACCCAAGGAAGTGCCTGATCATCCAGCTCCTGTCCTTCTGCACCCCTGACAGGCCAAACAGGGCTCTGAACAACCTGACGTAGTGGAATATGTCCCTTCTCACTGCAAGAGGTTGTACCAAGTGACTTTAAAGGTCCCTTGTAACCCATACCATTCCGTGACTCTACAATTCCATCACCCAGAGGGCCCTGCACAGTGTGGGAGCACACTTCTGCAAAATGGCCTGCAAGGAAAATCCCCATTAATTGCCTTTGCAGGGGCCGTGTTCAAGCCTCACAAGTCCAAACCTCTGCATCCAGTAGACCATGGCAGAGGTCCTGAGCTTGATATTCCACGTTGCTCCCCAGGGAATGCTGTCCCTGGAGTGACTCTCAGCCATCAGGGTATTTGCAGTCTGGGTCCACTCTGAGAACCTGCACAAACCATGACCCTGAGCTTGCCAGCCCGTCATTAGGCATTATCTAATCATCCTCTGAGATTGTTCCCTAAGGAAATGGGCTTCCCTTCCCAGCAAAGCCTTTTCCACCGACAGAGATGGAGCACTGGTGAGCTGAGAGGTGCAGGGGTGGCTGCAGAGACCTCTCACCTTCCTTCCTGGGTCTTCATGGAGAAAAGCTGCTCAGTGCAGCTCCTTTTCCAGAGCTAAGCTACATCAGAGAAAAGTTCTGATATTTCTGAAGCAACTGAGTGTTGAAAATTCACCTGTGTTTTCTGCTCAGAATAGTCTGCATATAAAATAAGGGAAACTGACTTCAGTGGGATTTAGAATCTAATGATACATCCGCTTCAATATTTTTTCCTAGAAATTCTCAGTTCTTTACAGACAAAACCCGAGAACCTCATACAGCAGTCCCAGTGGCTGAGGATGAACAACAAACACTAACAAAGCACAGTAAAAACTGCTGAAAACATGGGATTGCTACCTCATTTCTCGCTTTCCCAGCTCTCAGGATACACAATCCAAAGTTCCTGACCTGTGACTATTGGGTAGCGTGGAGCAGGTTCTGCCTCTGTTAGCCCAAATAAGCAACACCAGGTGAATTTTTCATGAGCTCAGGGTACATTTTAAATTTAAAATATGGTCCAGAAATTGCCTCTGCAGCAGCTCTGTGCTTGTATATTCCAATTAGCTGCAAAAGTGGATACAGCCTCGAAGGGGTGACTTTCCTTGTTGCTGCTCTCATACAAATGGAGTTCTAAGCTCTGAAGAGCTGCAGCTTCAGTCACTAATGCAGAAGACAATAAAGAAGAGTTTTTAAATGGAGAAAGAGATCCATCTCGTAACTTTATTTGTCTGTTCTTACTGTCCATTGCTCCTGGTTCATGCTCAGCTGTTGATCACGTCTCTGGGCTGGACAGATCCAGCTCTTGTTTTGGGTGCTGTCTCCAAGGTTGGTAAATGCCAAAGCTGAGGTGGCAACCATCTCTGGGAATGCAGAAAAACAGTCAAAAACGCATCTCTGTGTGTAACAAACCACTACCAGATCCAGCAATATTAGCCGAGTGCACCATGCAAACCCTGACTGTGAGCAGGGCCTGAGCATCACTTTTCCTTGTGGAACTCTAACTCAGATGAGTCCTCAACACAGAGCCCAGTGTGATTTCTGATTGTAGAAGAAGCTCGCATCCTAATTAAGTGGAGGGATGAGAAAAACCAGCTGCCTTCCTGAAAAGAGACCCTCCTTACAAATCTCGTGTTAACAGGAGGAGCAGGAAGATGCCAACAGCTGCACGGAATCACTATAATTAAAAAAGGGAAAAAGAAAACTTTCCAGTAAGCAGAGAGCTGTGGGCGTCCTGCAGTGGGGAAAGGTTAATTCCAGCCTCATCTCCCAGCTGGCTCCATGAGGACAGAGGTTAAAGACAAAGCTGTAACATGCACATGTCAACACAGCTCAGATCTCTGCCTAACAGTCACCCTCCTGGAGTCTGCCCTAAAAAACCACTTCCCTCCTGTTTGGTGAAGAGAATCCACATCCCAGCACGTTTTAATGGAGTTAAAAAATAAGTATTATTAAATATGAATGCTTAAGAGGCTGTGTCTCCACTTGAGACATCTGGTCTCAGGCTGTAGAGGACAAGTATTGAAAAGAGAGATCCCTTGGGGGCTCCCAGCGAGACAAACTTCTGAAAATAACTGGAAGCTGGAAAATATCTGAAGGGGGATATTACATGTGCCTGCCCTGCTTGGACCTCTCCCCTGGGGGCTGCTTGCAGCCACACTTCTGTAGCCTTTCCTGTTACAGGCCGGGTTAGCCTGTCCTACCAAAGCCAAACACACCTTTCCAAGGAGAGAAAAAACTAAAAGAAGAGGTGGAAAATCTGAAAAAAATAATGTTTAAAGCCCAGGAGGTGGTGGGCTGCCAAATGGTGCTCGGGGGGGAGTTCTGGCTGGACAAGGGAACAGAAACTGCTCCTGCTGCCTCTCTCCCACCCTGGTTTGCTCCCTTGCCAAGCTTATTCACGAGGAGATCCTGTTATTTGCTGAGGCCTTGGAGGAGGAAGGTATAAATACACAGATGAAGGAAAAGAACCTCAGCAAGAACCTGTGGAAGGGTGGCTGCTCATTTCTGCACTGCAGAAAGGACGCGGGTCAGAGGATGTTGCAAACCATCTTGTGGCAACATCCACATGCCCTGCAGGAACATTTTCCCCAAGATGTGCATCCTCTGGGTTGTTCTCTGGCTGGCTGTGGTTAACCCAGTGTCTTAGTTTGAAAGACAGGTGTCTGCTGAGGAAGGCAGGAGCCTCCCTTGAAATGGAAAATGCAACCCCCTTCCCTCCAAATNATAGGTGATGGAATACAGCTGTGACTTCACTTGCACAGCTCAGTGGTAAATAATGCAGAGAGTCATGGAATCATGGGATGGTCTGGATTGGGAGGGACCTAAAGATGTTCCCGTTCCACCCCCTGCCATGGGCAGGGATACCTGCCACTATCCCAGGTTGCTCCAAGCCCTGTCCAACCTGGCCTTGGACACTTCCAGGGATCCAGGACAGCCACAACATCCCTGGGCAACCTGTGCCAGGGCCTTCCCACCCTCACAGGGAAGAATTCCTTCCTAATATCTCATCTAAATCTCTCCTCCTTTAGTTTAAAAATATTCCCCCTTGTCCTATGACTATCCACCCCTGTAAAAAGCCCCTCTCCCTCTTTTTAAAAACCCCCTTTAAGTACTGGAAGCCTGGAAGGCTGGAATGGTTTTACTCCCTGGCTTTGAGCGCACCCTCAAAACCATTTTAGAAAGATGCATCACTCTCCCCTATTTTGACAGCAATTCCTTCTCTCAGGCCCTGTCCTCAGCTTTGCTCCACAAAAGCCTTTTGCCTCAGCAGAACCCCAGGATCTACCCTCACCCATATTTTTCTCCATGCAACCCCGTGCTTCAGCACGCCAGAAGGCTGATATGTTAAAAAAGTGATGTATTGAAGCAGCATTGCTCATTCTCAGGTATCAGAAAGTCTCTGCTGCTCTGTTGGAAATCAGAAAGCTGTCCTGGAAATGACTAGAAGGAAGACAAATTAGACGGCCCTTCCACTTGTGTTTCCATGCATTTAACTGGTGTGACTCGGTGCTGGGGTATCCACAAGCAGATCCCATTCTCATCCCCTGCAGAAGTGTTTTTACCAAGAAAATGAAATGGTTCCTTCACTACCAATCCCAAGAAGTGCAATTTAAGTTTAGAGTTTGAAAATGGGATGGAAATGTAGGGTATAAAAACATGGATAGTCCAAGGAGAAGCGTGTGTGCTACGGAGCAAACTGAGAAGGACATTTACTAAATCCTTGGAAGACTTCAGAGCAACATAAATCTTACACCTACCTGAAATGTGATTCCCTGCAGGGGGGGTCAGGGTGACCTTTATCTCTGAAGGTTTCCTGTTGGCATCCAACCTCTTGTACTTTGAGCTTTGGACAGCACAAGTCAGGGAGTGGATTTTTAGTTCCTCCTAAAATTTTGTGGAAAACAAACCAGTATTTTGAGTGGATGCTTTTCCGAATGACCAAATTTTTGTTTGTTTTGTGGGTTGAAGTGTTTTCTTATAGTGGCTTTTCAGCATGTGTTTGTTTGTTTGTTTGTTTGTTTTGTGAAAGCACCAGAAGTGGGAAAAACAGACAAATAAAATACGTTTTTCACCAAGAAGGCTGAATTCTCTATTTGAAAGATTTAGGGAGGGGTTTTTTTAATTTTGAGGGGAGAAGGTGGCTTGTTTAAAAAATTAGAAGTAAAAAAATTAGAAAGTGGTGAAGTGTTTGCCTGCAAAGTTGGGGATAAACTTTTACTAGACCCTGTAGTGACAGGACAAAGAGAAATGGTTTCAAACTAAATGAGTGTAGATAAAAACTACATATAAAGAAGAAATTGTTTATGGTAAGAGTGCTGAAATACTGGCACAGGCTGTGCAGAAAGGTGGCAGATGTTCCATCCCTGGAAGTGTCCAAGACCAGGCTGGACAGGGCTGGGGGCAGCCTGGGCTGGTGGAAGGTGTCCCTGCCCATGGCAGGAGGTGGAATGAGATGAACTTTGAAGTTCCCTCCCAACCCAAACCATTCTAGGATTCCGTGATTCTATGAATAAAACTCAAGGAATGTTCTTGGAGGATTCCCTTCTCTATCACCTCAGCCTGTTGGACACATCAAATTGGATTGAGGACTTCCACAGGGGGGTTCAGGGACCCAGTTCTGTGGCTGGGCCCTCTCTTTCATCCCCAAAATGTAGGACTGAAGGCTGACACGATGTAAAGGATTGTGGGGGGACAATATTCCTGCAACTCCTCCCTTGCACCACAACACAGACATTGAGTCTACACAGCTCCTTCTCTCCAACTCCTACCCTGCAATATAACAGCCATTTTCAGTTTTCCCTTCAATTCTGAGTCATTTCTGTTGCTCTTCTTCAAAATAAGAAATAGATAGGGTGGGTTTGCTTTCTTAAAATTATTTATTATTAAGCACCCATTTGCAGCAAAGAAAGAAATTAGAATTTGCACCAGACAAGCAGTGTAATGCTGAAAAATAGCAAAAGAAATATTTCAATCCTTTCTGAGAAAACAAGTCTGAGGCAACCTCTGGGAATCAAATAAAGTCCACACACACGAACAGCAAAAACCAAACATGCTGCATATAAATTCAAGCCAACTTATTTTTCCGAGTAGAACTTGGAAAACATAAACAAGTTACTACAAAAACAGAGGAAATTGGCTGGCATTTCCCAGTCTTCCTTTCACAGCTTTTGAAGATATTTGATAAGAGATCCTCTCAGTCTTTTGAAGTCAGGGACAGTCCAATTCCAGTGCCAACCAAAAGGCAGAGTCATCACTTTCAAAGGAAATAATGGATTCCATCCCTGCCGCATAAAGACCAAACTCCATCCCATGGATCACAGCTCCTCCTCCAGTGGGACAAAGCAGATCTGAAGGTGCCTGAGAGCTCCCAGATAGAGTTTTTCTGATCAGGGGGACGTGTTAAAGGACAAAACCCCAGAGGAAATGGACTCAGGCTCTGAGAAAGCGGCCCTTTCTGAAGACAGAATTTTTATCATGACACGTTCAATACTTAAAGTCTTTTTTCAGCCTCAAGTCCCGGTGGCAAAACCCTATTTTCAAGCAGAAACCTGGTTCCACCACTTGGCTCTTTCACTGATTTTCCTTGGCAGCTGCATGGATATTCCAAGGACTGGGGCCACTGGAAGGGCTTAGCTCAGCAGTTCCCAAGCTGTAGAAGACCTTAAGGTCATTCAGAGTGGTCTGCACACACACAAACACATGCACACGAGCTGAGCCCATGTGTGCAAATGGACAGATTTTCAAACCTGCCTTGGCATCTTTTCCTGGGGCAGCTCTTTGGGCAGCAGATGCAGCTGGAATATCTCAGCTCCTTCTGCCCCTGCTCACAACGCAGTGCTGACTCAGGTGTCATTGCCACATCTTCCTTCTCCTGAAGGTTTGTATCCCTGAAAACCACTTTAGCTGGCAGATAAAATAACTTCTGGGTTGGACAGAAGCCCTCCTAAATCCCCCTGTGTGCCTCATGGAGGTACAAAAGAGCTTAGTAGAGATATTAACCCTCCCTGTAATGAGCACACTGCACTCCTCAGGGTGTTTGTGCTCCTGCCTGCACTGAGCTGAGTGACCTCCACTCTGATCCATGGAATTTCACACGTTCAAGCCTTTTTCCATGGCTGTGTGGGCAGTTTATTTTTCCAAGTGTAGGCAAAGCTGTCAGCATCTCCTCTTGAAGAGCACCTGTGCTTGGCCACCCAACCAGGAGTTGCTGGGAAAATCCGGAGAGAGAGCTCAGAAATTTCCCAACTCTTCCCAGGGATGTCAACCTCTTAGTTCCCATTGGCTACAGTAAGAATATCCCTCAGAAAATGTTGGATAAAACCCACCAGTGGACCTCCTTTTTTATCTTCTGAGTAGGTGATGTGTTGTTCTTTCTTGCTGGTGCTGGGTTAACACTTGGACTTGATGACCTTAGAGGTTCATTAAATCTTATTAATTCTGTAACTCTACTGAAGTCAGAAGCTCCTGGCAGTGGGAGTGTTTCCCTTGGTGGCCATTGATAAACATCAAGATCACCTTCAAATAAAGTGGTGGCCTTCCCTGCCAATCTTTGCTGTCTTTGTACTCAACACACTAATTCCAGGTGTTCCTTTCCCAGGAAGCTCAGCCCGTTTGCAGTGCTTCTATTTTATAAGGAACTATATCTAAAGCTGATAATGGCACTAGGATCAGAGAGACTCCATGAGGACCCTTTCAGCCCTTAGAGGGTGACCCTGGGGGCTGGTTCCTACCAAAACTCGAGCCAGGAGCAAACTGCCTTGGACCTGACAGATTTGCTTCTCCCAGTATTGCCCTAAAACAGATTTTAGGGCAATACCTGGACAGTAAGGTAATCCTCCAGGCTGCCAGCACAGAGCAAAATGGGCAGCTCCAGGACACAATTCACCCCCTTCTACAGCAGACAGCCAAACCTGTGTGGGTGAGCAGATCCCTACATGTATCTGTTCCTCACCTTTAAATATTCAGGCAGCAAAGATGAGCAGATCAAGTGGAGGAATCTGAATTTAGTGAAAGTAAACTCTTTATCTTTGTCCTGCCAAAGCTACAAGCTCTTTTGCCTCCCAAGAACTTGCAAGGGTCTTGTGGTGCAGCCCCTGGAGATACCTGTCAGAATATTTTTTCAGCTAAAAAAAAAAACAAATCAAAAAACAAAACAAGCAACTTTAAGGCAGTTGCTGTTACAAATGTGCGTTTTTCAGCAGCTGGGGAGGCCAAGCCACAAGTCCATTGGCATAAATCACTTTAACTCTCAGCTGACATCTTGTCAGGAGCCGGTTAAAAGTACTTTTAAGACTCAGAGAGAACTCTGTAGAGGACAGAAAGCCTTCACTGGGGTGAATCACCATCTGCTTTGATAGGGGCACATCCTTCCCAGGGCTACTGGGAGGACCTGTGTTCAGGAATGCTTTATTCTTGGAGGAAGCCATTAAAAAAAAAAAATACGAGGAAGGGTGGGGTCACAATCTCTGATGTTATAAATGAGTGAAAACCTTTTCATTAACCCATCATCTGATCTGCAGTAACTAAGGACCCTTCATTGTCATCTTAAAGCATAGAGATTGCCAAAGTGAAGGGCAGGCTCAGGCCGCTCCTATGTTTCTCCAGGTGGGAAAGCCCACCTGTCATGTGCAGGTGGATCAATAATCCTTCAGCACCATGGGTTTGTGGGCTTAGAAGAGACAACAAGGAATCCAAGGCTGGCAGATTTTCTGCCAGTGCTGAGTTGAGAAAACACTGCTGAGCTCTGACTTAGAGAAACCAGTGATCCTCTGCATCACCCAGGAACACCGGAGGTGAAAGGGAGGCTCTGGGAAAAGGAGATTTAGGTTTCAGACTGAGCAAGTCTGAGGAAAGACCCTCTGGGAGCCATCTGACCTGGGCTCAGCTATTTACTGTGTGTTTCTTGTCCAACTAATACAACTCATAAGGCTGGAATGTGTAGTAGCCCGAGAGAGAGCATGTTTTCACTGTATATGAAAGCACAATAAAAGCAAAGCTTGCTCCCAGAGAGCTTTAGAGACTTAGAAAAAAATGCTGTTCATATTTGAGAAGACAGGAGAAGGAAGAAAAGGAAAACAATGACACACCCAGGAGTACACAGGCGGTAGAAGTAGGTAGGAGATGAAACCTGGTGTCCTGGCAGCCTGGTGCTTTGTCCTCTTGCCCTCTCTGACTGACAGAATAAAAAGCTGGAGGAAGGGAAGGACTGGCACATGGCAAAAGCAGGCAGATGTGATTTTTAGGAAGGACACCTGTTAGCAGGAGCAGCAGATTTCTTTATCTCATTGATGCTTCTGTTCTCTGAGCATAATTATTCCCTGTCCCCTTCTACCAACCAATATCAAAAGCAGCAGAAAGCCACTGATCCTCTTTTTCTGTGCTTCCCGTCTCCATCCATTTTCTCTGACATTTTCTGTGGGCACGGAGTGTGCAGCCCAGTCACAGAGCAATGGCCCTGCGTGATGAACAGCGTCTCCTTCTGTGACGTGTTTGCTCTGCCAAAGAGAAAGCCCTGAATGGGGAAAGGAGCAACAAAGAGCCCGTAAAGGAGATAATTTATCCCTTTCCCAGACACATCCATGGAAGCAACTTATCTTCCCCTTCATCCAGCCAGAGCCAGAACATGGCTCTTATCTGCCTGTAAACCAGACAGAGTGGAGCATGTTGCCCTTTAAGGTCAACCTACTGAAAAAATTAAAAAAAAAAAAAAAGGGAGAAGTAGCATTTTTAAGCTTTCTTTTCTTCCTAGCAGCCTAGGTGTGTTGGACATGTCTGTCATCATGGCAATCCCTGGGAAATGGGACCTGTGCCTGCTTTTTGTGCTCCTCTTGGAGCTTGTATCTCTGATGTTTGAGTTCCATTTGCTCAGAGCAAGCCCAGACGAGGTCACAAAGATGCTCAGGGGCCTGCAGTACCTCTGCTAGGAGGAAAAGCTGAGGGCACTGGGGTTGTTCAGCCTGGAGAAGAGAAGGCTCCAGGGAGACCTTTTGCAGCCTTTCAGTACATGAAGGGGTTTAAGAGTTGGAACAGGACTTTTTACAAGGACATGTAGTGGCGAGAAATGAGACAAGAGTTTTAAACTAAAAAGGGTAAATTTTGATCGAATATAAGGAAGAAATTCTCACAGTGAGGGTGGGGAGGCCCCGGAACAGGTTGCTCAGAGAAGCTGTGGCTGCCCCATTGTGGAATTGTCCAAGGCCAGGCTGGACAGGGCTTGGAGCAGCCTGGGATAGTGGAAGGTGTCCCTGCCCATGGCAGGGGTGGCACTGGATGATCTTTAAGGTCACTTCCCAAGCCAATAATGCTCTGATTCCATGGGTTTGTGTACGGAGAGCTGGACAATTCAGTCAGTGGACAATGAGGTGTTACACAACCTCTGCTGACAGAAAGCTCTCTAGTGGGTGAGGTGAATCACATTCCTACCAGTCCTGGCTCTCTGTGGAGCCTCAGTCCCCAGCTCAGGAGTGGCATCTGGCACAAAAGATGCCCAGTTCAAACGGGGTGAACCCACTCTTAAAGCTCAGTCAGATTAATCCCACCCTGGTGACTCAGAGAGAAGGAATTGCAGTAATATGGGCATGTGTGATGAAGTATTTCCTTTCATTTCTCTTCCAGTCGTGACTCCTGGTCATTTTGCTGGATGCTTCTTGGTTCCTGTGTTATGAACAATAGTGAGTAACCACTTCCTACTCACCTTCTCCATTCTTCCCCACCGTTCATAGTTCTAAAATGTGATTTTAGAAAAGAAACTAGAATGGTTCCATGCAAAAGGCCCAGATACACTGCAGATTTAAGCAGCTCCATGCTGCTATTCTCTGTTTTGTTCACTATTCCCTTCCAGTAATTCCTAACATTCAGTTCCCCTGGGCTCTGATGCCAGGATCTCTTTTCTGAGTGGAAATAGCTACCCCAGAGACCATCGCTGTGTATAAATGTTTAGAGCTGCGTTTCCCACATGTGCATTACTTTGCATTTACTAACACTCAGTTTCACCTGTCTCTTTGTTGCCCGGTGTTGAGATGATCCTACAACTCCTGGTGGGAATATTAGTTTCAATTACCATGAATAATTCTGTGTCATCAGCAAATCTCATCACTCTTTTATTGTCAGGCATTTCCAAATCATTTACGAGTGCATTCCAGAACACAGTTCCCAGTGGAAAACCCTGCAGGACTCTCCTGGCAATGTTTTCCATCATCAAAAACAATCAATCCTTTGTTTCTTACCTTTTAATAAATTAATAATCTACAAGAATAATTAATCCCACCACTTCATTTTTTGACTGCTCTGTGAAAGACCATGCTGACAACTCTCCCATTTCCACTACACCAGCTGGGTGGTTTTATCACATGTACACAAAGTCCTTCAAAACACTTTGATTTGTGGGGATTAATTTCTCCAAGAGAAGTGTTGCCTTTTCCCCAACGTGTTGCATTTAGCCCTGGGACTGTGGATGCTGTTCCTCCTTGCAGACCCCACCAGTGAGTTTAATTCAGATGTCAGCATTAATTTCCCAGGTCCTTCATGGTGCCCGTCTCAAGAATTCCCAGCACAATTGATTTTTTATACTCCCCTGCAGCTAAGTCTGATTGAAGTGACAAGCTGCACACCACGATTAATAATACACTAGTTTTGTATTTCCATTCCCTCTTGAATCATGTTTCCTTTCTTTTCATTGATTTTTTAATAATTTATTTTACTAACCCTTCCATTAGGGTTCATTCCTGTGATTGACTCACTCCCTCTTCTTCCCCAAGATAAATGTTGGTGTAGGAACCATCTGAAACTACTCCACATTTAATAGGATTGGAAGAATTCATCAAACCTTTCTGCTGCACACAGTGACCATCTTTTCCTTGCACATCGCCTTTACTCCACTTAAAAGTCCCACAGAGTTCCAGACAGGCTCTTGTACCAATAAATTGGAGTGAGGTTTTATTGATATTTCATTCCTTTAATAAAATGTTTCTTCAAATCTTATTGGCATAATTTATTGGTGTTCTATGTTAAACTTCCAGATACTGAGTTTTTTCTATACCTCATTTCTCATTTAAATCTTTTTAAGGATTTTGTTTAGCTTCGATACTTTTAGTCTTTCACTAGCCACTTATTTGTCTAGGTTTAGTCTTTTTTCAAAATCTTTTTAATACATGATATATATTTGTCCTCTGAGCATCCAGTTTGTTACTTCCAAAATATTTGCTCTGCCATATATAAGAACTTCGCAATTTTTGCCATTGCTTAGAGTTTCTTTTTTAAAGTTTCCCCCTTTTTGAATAAGTTAAACCCCTTTTGGGGCATAAAGTTTCATTAGAGGACTTTTTTATCTTTTTCTCCCTTGCAAATATTTGAGTTTATGTACATTATGTTCACTGTCACAGTACAACGTAGGTTGCCTTTGGAAGCAGCTGGAAATTCCCAGGCTTCAGGAACAAGGAAATAAAATCTGGTGAATCCTCCTGTATCATGCCATTCTTTGCATAGTTTTTTTTTAACCACTTTTATACCTCTGGTAGAGAGCAGGAAAAGCTGGTCCCTGAGAGGTGAGAGTACACTGAGGATGATGCATCATTTAATCATAGCCCGATTATATTCAGAGTTCATTTCAAAGTTAGATTTTTTTTGTGCAGGATCTAATCTAGTCCAACTTTTAACCTCTCTAAGGAGATTCCGAAGCTCTTACAATGGTCAGTCATGCCCACGGTGGAGAATTGCACCTTAAAACCAGACAGAATTTCTTTTCCTGCTTTGTGTTTTTTACTCTTCTCTTCTTACCTCACTGTTCACCTTTGTCTTCACTGAACAAAGTCCTTCTCCTGCTGCAGCCTCACAATCTGCCCATGCAGTCCCCATCTCTCCAATCTGTGCACAGACACGTGAGACCACTTCAGAAGTCCTGCTGGAGTGCAGGTAGGAGACATCAGCTGTTCGTGGCTGTCAGCTCATCCCAGAAGTCAAAGAAGTTGTCCAAACACAGCCTGTTCTCAGTAAATCATGCTCATAATCCCCTTTTTTTAACTTCCTATGCCTGTAAATAGCTCCCAGGGAGACTTGCCCCATTATTTTCCCAAGGCCTGAAGAAAAGTCAACCAGATTTAAGTTCCTTGGACCCTTTTACCTGCCCCTTTGAAGCTGAATGGGATGTTTGCCTTTTCCCATCAGGAAACCCCAGGAGCTCCCACAGTCGTTCAGACATTGGCCAGCTCCCTCTATCTCCTTGTTCTCTACATGGACTTGTAATTGCCTACAAATGCTCCTGATTTCATCCTCCGCTACTCTGAGTAGTGTCTTTTTTCCCCTGCCACAAGGCAGGTAGATCTGGGAACTTTGGAGGAGAAGTTTCCAGTAAATACTGAAGCTAATAAAGCACTCGGTTTTTTCCATATAAAGCATCCTACACAGTTTTTCTGCAACGGAGAAAGCAGCTGCCTCTGTGACCTTTTCCTGGAGCACTTTCAATCAGAGACACTCTTCTAAGGGTGGCTTTTCTGTGCAATGTCATCATCATTACAACAGAGCTATGGGATACCTGACGATGATATCAGCTGCTTGTTTTGGAGCCAGAGCTGTTTTTCTCCACATGTTGTACAAGGCTCAGTAAATGCTAACCCGTCCCACAGATGTCGGATGTCAGCAGAGCTGTGATTAGAGAGCCCTACCCACAGGCCTGGTACTGCTGAGTAGGGGGCAGGAGGAAGAGTATCCTCTTCATCACTGCTGCAGGACAAGGAGTCGTCCATCAGTTACCACTGACCCACAGTTCAGGATTAAAATCCAAATGTACGGCAACCACACGCTGCCTGCAAAGCTGGGCTGCAAGAGAGGAGGAAGGAGTGTTGCTGCAGTCCACCACGTTTGTTGTTTTTGTCGGATCAGATTCTGACTTTGGTGTGGGTCAGTCCTTGGTCCTGATTTGTCTCGTACCCCAAAGCAGAGTCCAGCTCTGAGTTTGCGCAGGGTGAGTTGGAGGAGGCTGGACTGACACCTCCTTGCTCAGAGAGCCGTGCCTGGAGCTCCTGGGCTCCACTACTAATTAGAACACAGATATATTTTCAATCTGTTCCTCTTTCCACACTGCCAAGCTCTTTCCTTTCCCCCTGCCCCACTGTTCCTTCCTTAAATCCAGGCCTCTCTTGTTGTGGCTCGGGTCTGAATTCACACTGAAACCTGCCTTTCATTTCTCTGCCTTCCCACATGCCAGCTCCCCTCTCCTCCCTCTGCTCCCTGTAATTTACCTTCTCCCCCTTCACTGACACAGACGGGATTTCACATTTAAACAATGTTCCACCATGTACCATTTCCCCCAGATAAGTAGACTCAGTCCCAGAGTGACTCAGCCCCGTGGCACGCAGGTAATTTCTCCAGCTCCCTCCCATGGCATTCCTCTCCGGTGCCTGCCTGTGAGATTCCCGCATTCTGGATGTCTGTGAGTGCCTTAGGTGACTGGGTAATATGTTTGCAGTGCACAAAGATGCAATGCACAGATTTAATAGAAAACTCCATAGCAGCTCTGTCTTGAAAACCTCAAATTGTCCTCATTAGGAGAAAAAGTGTTGAGCATTCCAGGGATCCAGGGGCAGCCACAGCAACTGGGCAACCTGTTCCAGTGTCTTACCACCCTCACAGGGAAGAATTTCTTCCTAATATCCCATCTAAATCTCTCCTCCGTTAGTTTAAAACCATTCCCCCTTGTCTACCACTACATGCCCTCATAAACCGTATAAAGTGCCACATCTGGTTTTTTGAGCAAGAATACCACCACATCCCTGGGCAACCTGTTCACTGCTTAATCATTTTTCCAGTGAAGAAACTTCATAATATCCAACCTGAACCTTTCCTGGTGCAGCTTGAGGCTATTCCATCCTCTCTGTCCCGTACAACACAACACATTTTTGCAGATGAATTTTGAAGATTTCTCTGTGATTGTTTCTGAGCTGCCTCATCTCTCAAGTGAGTGGTTGAGATGGGTCAGAATAACACCATGAGGGACCCTGCCAGCACAGATAGACATCACCACAGAGAGAACTGTAGCTTTTTTTCCCCCCAAACGTATGTTCCTCTTGTTGCCATAACTGGAATCAGCTTGTTGGAGAGCCAGGTGAAGTGTCCCAAAATAAGTAATAACTCACTCCGCAGATCAAATGGGCTTGCGTCAGGATTACGAAGGCAAAATCCAAGACAGTTACAAATCTACGGAGTAATGGTGTGCTGGTAAAAGGAAAGAGGGAGGAGGATCACATTCCTCCCAGCCCAGCAGGCTGACAGTGCAAAAGGAATAGGAACATTTAGTGCTCTGCACACCGAGTCCTCAGCCCGGCAGAGGGTGTGAGCTTTATCAGCTGGACAGGGACTTCGTACCTCCCCGAGTGCCTCACTCAGCCAGGTCACACCTCTGAGGTGTGATCCCCAGCTCAGGTTTGCTTCTGCTTTTGCATTTCTCAGCTGGGCACTTCCCCATCCCAAAAAAAAACCCCACTGGATGGGCTAAATTAACTTTTTTTTTGCTTCCAGATGCAATACTTTGCGGTTTTCCCACAAGTGAAAGGAGTTTTAATTGTCCATTTTCCTTCACCTTTTTTATTCTGCTACCAGTGTCCAAAAATGTATCTTTTCTTCCTTTCTTCCCCTTTCTTTTTTTTTTTTTTTTTTTTTGGTGTTTGCTACTGACAGATTCCTTTTTCCAGTTGCGCAAGCGAGGCTTAGAGGGGTCAAAAATGTGCTTATTCTAAGTTTTTCTCAAGGCTGGCAGATCAAGATGGTCCAATGTAATTATAGAGAAACATCCTCCTCCAGACTGAGTTGTGCTGGTGAGGGTCCTGCTGGAGAGTACCACAGATCTCCCTGTGAACTGCCCAGGGAAACAACTGTCAAATAGGATGAAAACCTATAAATTAATAAATAAATGAGTCAGAGATATTGAAAAAACATTTTTTAATTCATTTTCAAACCGAAATGTTGAAGTGCTAGATTGCAAACCAGCTGTGATTTAAGATGACCTTTCTTAAGAGCTTGCAGGGATAAGCAAAAAAACCCACCTGATTTGAAATGCTTCATTTTAAGACAAACCCAAATTGATGACTCAACCTGATATGATTTTTGCCTGTTTTTCTATTTCTGCGAAGGGGAAAAAAAAGAAAAAAAAATCATTTTGGTTCAACCAATATCCGTATTTTGATTTTTGACTAACTATATTTACTGAGAACATTTTTTGAGCCAAAAAATCTCCCAGATGAAGATTTAACACTTGTTTTGACTCCGTGAAGCAGCTGATAACCCCCAGACACTGTTTCTCTGTTTTTATGGAGGTCACCTACATTTAGATAGATATTTCTGGCAAAAATCTGTGATAACAGGAGGCCTCAGTTCCCTGCATCAACAGCAAAATGAGAAATCCCTCCTAAGTTCCTGGGACATCCCCCAGTGCTCAGTCTTCTGTAAATGACCCTCTTTGGACACACCAGAAAGTAGGGAACGGCCTGGAAAATGAAGATGAGCCCTTGATCCAACTCAAGAGCCTGACTGAACACCCAGAGAGCAAATATCCTGCTTTCTTTCAAATTTATTTCCCACTTGACTCTATTTATTTACTTTATTTCTACCCAGCAAATCTCCTAAGCTGCTCTGAAGATGCACTGAAAATTGTGCAAGTGCTTAAGAGCTGTTTTCCATGTCTGTTCTGCATTCCAAAACTTAGACCAGTTCTCACATCCCAACTCAGCAGCAAAGATGAGGAGATTTTCAGACAACGGTTCAGAAAGAAAACCAGGGTCACCAAAATAAGTCTGTGCCGGGTCTGGCTACCTCCACACGCACTTTTAAGCAGCTGAGCCAGAGCTCTGGGATCAAAGTCAGGGATCTGTTTAAATTTTACACTGCAAATCTGTCTGGAGAGCAGAAATGTCACGATGGTGTCACCAACCCGTGTTGCCAGTCCCTGAATGATAACAATTCATGGTCAAGTCTCCATCAGTGCTTTTTGAAAAAAAGAATAGTCTGAATTAATACTTTAAAATATTTACCCCTTACAGAGGAAAAGCTTAGTCTGCAGCACTACAGGCAGAAGAAAAATTCAGATATTTGGGAAAAGATTATTATATAATCTTTAACATCTACAAGACGATTTTTAGGGTCCTTTCCAACCCAAACCAGTCTCTGGTTCTACGAAAAGATGGTGTCTGCTCTCACTTTCACTCCCTAGACTGGTGCAGAGGAGAGGCACGGAGACATCGTGCTATTTGCCTGGAGGAAGCACAACACCAGTGACTATTTGCTTTACCTTTGTGCAAACAAAATGCAGATTCTTGCTCTGAAGCTGATTCTCGCCCACTTTTAGCATCCTCCTTGCACGCAGTGTAGACCCAGTCGCTGCCTCGTGCACTAGCACAGAGATAAAAAGCTGGGATGTGCTTTAGGACTGTCACAAAGAAATACCAAGGCCCTTGGGCTCAGCTTTCTCCATCTGATGGCTCACAGTCTGTTCCAGCAAGCAGCCAGGTCACTGCAGTGCTTGCCAACAATGCTTGGCACAGGAATGTGGTGCTGATCACACCCTCACAGCTTCCTGCAGCCGCTGGCACCAGGTCAACTCCCCTGTGCCAGGCCAGCACAGCAGCTCCTTCAGCCAGGCTTGAATTTTTGCCCTCAAAACCTGCGTTTCCCTCGCTTAGAACCATGGACTGATTTGGGTTGGAAGGGAAATCCAAAACCATCTCCAAGCCCCCTGCCATGGGCAGGGATACTCTGGCTGTAGGGCTGTGCTTCTCCAACTCCAGGTCAACAAACTGGGAAGGATCCTGGTCACCTGAAGACTCAGTGTCAGCATTCCCAATCTACAGAAAAAAGGAGGGCTGGGGTGTGTAGATGCTAAAAAGGCTGCTAAGCAAGGATTTTCTTACTTTCTTCTGTCCCGTGTGAGAATTCTCTCTCTCAGAAAGTATCTGTTTTTGTAAATCATGAACACCTGCAAGTTGTTCATGGCTTAATAGAGAAAAATATTTTGCACATAGCTTGACCAATCCCCGTGACGGGTGGTTAGAAAACTGACCAATCTAACTATGAGAAACTATCCTATAAAAGACCTGTTAAATAATGAAATAAAGGACTTTTGCTCCTGAAACTCCTGTGGTCTGCATCTCTCTCTCTCCACTCCGCTCGGCCCGGGAACAGCGATAGGAACGAGAGGGGTGGGCACGTGCCTTGCCTCAATGCCACCACAGCAGGAGTGCTGAGATTATCCAGTTCCCCAGCTCCATGTCAATCAACTATGTTCCTTGCAAGACTTCCCACTGTTACCTTTTGGAGTGAAGAGGATCCCTCTGGATGGATCCCTCTGGGTGTTTCCCTCAGCCATTAATGCACAGTGTGGAATCATGGGAATGTGTGGAATACATTATGCCTTGATTCCTCCTAATTTTGAACGGACTTGGCTTTATTTGCCACACTGCTGTGATTATTATTTCGTCAGCCTACCCTAAAACTCCTCTTCTGACCCCACCTTTCAGCCACACTGACTGCAAAGTTCATTCTGGCTTTGTGTCCTTGATTCTGAATCTCTCAAGAGGTTCTCCTTGCAAAGAGGAGTTTGTATAAGTGGGTATAAATTGTTTCCTTCTCATGAAGCAAATTTTCCTTGATTCCTTGAATAGGAATTTGTGGAAGTGTAGACCTGGTCTCAGTGATCAGTGTGTCCCTTTAATTTTTGCATACTCTTGTCCTAGGAAGAGGACAAGATTTAAATTTATCCAGAAAGAAAACTCCAGCAACCACCTCTTAGTCTGAAACTTCTTTCAAGTAGCTCCACTAAAACAAAGGTTTCACTTAACAATGCGTTTCCTTATGTTCTTTTACTCTCAAGAGCATGGGAGCATATAATCCAAATCCTGATTAAACAGAAGTTTATTTTTAATGGAAATACCTATAGAAATTGTCAAGAAGGATGTTCCGTCAAACGTCACCGCTCCTGCCAAAAATACATCTCTACTGGCATTGTATGATGGCCTCAACCCCACGGAAAGCTCCTTGAGGATAAACAATGCACTCCACTGCACTTCCAGGCTGCAGGACAGATGATGACACAGGAGCTGTTAGCTGTGGGTGAAGGAAAAAATCAAAGGTCCCAAGAACTCAAGATAATTGACGGGTTGGAACTTACTACAAGATAAAATATCTCAATTCCAGTGCTATTTCAGAATTATACCTGGGCATGCTCCCCACTGCAGGTTCAGGAGGATGCTGTGACCATTTGTAGGGGACTTCTGTATGCAGAGCAAGACCTTTGGAGGATCGGGGAGGTGTCTCCAGTGGGTCAGATGATCTCTGCAGCCCCACTGCACAGCTAGTGCTGCCTCAACTCTAACCTGGGCAGTTCTTCCTAGCCAGGGACATGGAATTTACTACCCAAGCTCTTTGGTTTATGATTCCCAAGGGCAGTTGGATGAGTTTTGACAGGTTTGACATTTTGGGGGTGGTAGTTTTGCTTGCAAGCAGTTCAGAATCCAAAATGGGATGTTCTGTTTGGCCATGCAAGCCAAGCATGGTGTCATTTGGGTGCTCAGATGGACAGGAATATGACCCTTAAGTAGCTGAAGGCAGCCTAGAAAAAAGATGGAAAGGGACTTTTACAGAAGCTTGGAGTGAAAGGACAAGGGGGAATGGCTTCCGACTGAAAGAGAGTGGGTTTAGATTATAAATTAAGAAAAAAAATTTTTACTGTGAGGGTGGTGAGACACTAGAACAGGCTGCCCAGAGAAATTTTGGATGCCCTATCCCTGACAGTGTCCAAGGCCAGAGTGGATGGGGCTTGGAGCAACTGATCTAGAGAAAGGTATCCCTGCCCATGGCAGGGAGTGGAACTGGATGAACACCAAGTCCCTTCCACCTCAAGACATTCTGTGATTCTATGATTCTATTAAAATTAATGTCCCGTGCAAGTGCACAGTTAAGTAGATACATGTGGCAAAACATGGAATTTTTGCCCCCATTACTGGAATTTTCTTTCTGTGAATAAATAGACACCACATCAATAAGAAGTATCACACCCCATTGCAGCAAGCACACACTGAATGAGTTTCGAAGCACATTGCAGCTCTGACCTAATCAGTAGTGTCCAATTTCCTGACCCAACAGCCTTTTGGTTTAGGATCCACGATGACAAAACCGTAACTGTGAGGCATTAACTTTCCCCAGCAAGAGGGTTTGAAAAATAACCTTATTTGCCATAGTTCATCTCCATCACTCAAGATGACTTTCAGTGCCACAAATACTCTGGGAATATCATGATTTCCTTCTCTGGTGTCCATTAATTTCCGTGATGTTTCTAATTTAAAGCCAGAGACAGAGTCCTCAATGACAGTGGGTTACCCAACCACAAGCAGATGATTTAAGAGCAGATGCAACGATCTCGTTCTCAGAAGTTTCCTCTCTGTGTGCCTGCCTGGTGAGTTCAAGATATCCTACAGGATGCCAGTAGTTAAGTGCTTCCTGTGACTGGAATCAAAACCTGCCCTAAAATTCTGCCCGTGACACAAAATGTGTTTGGGGTGATGTCTTTAAACTGACAGAGGGCAGGTTTGGATTGGATATTAAGAAAAAATTCTTCCCTGTGAGGGTGGTGAGGCCCCGGCACAGGGTGCCCAGAGAAGCTGTGGCTGCCCCATCCCTGAAAGTGTCCAAGGCCAGGTTGGACGGGGCTTGAAGCAACCTGGGATAGTGGAAGATGTCCCTGCCCACGGCAGGGGCTTGGAACTGGGTGAGTTTAGGCTCCCTTCTAATCCAAACCACTCTGTGATTCATTCTGTGATTCCCTCCTTTTGAGCTGGGTGTTTAAACTCCCAT
>VYZQ01019920.1:29232-44356 GCA_013400655.1 Mystacornis crossleyi
TGTCCCTGCCCACGGCAGGGGCTTGGAACTGGGTGAGTTTAGGCTCCCTTCTAATCCAAACCACTCTGTGATTCATTCTGTGATTCCCTCCTTTTGAGCTGGGTGTTTAAACTCCCATAGAAGTCAATGGAGAGGGAGGGCTCAACTCAGCTGAGCTCTGGCACCAGCTGAGGTGCTCTGGGATGTCATAGAATACCCTGATATGGAAGAGATCCCCTAGGATCATCCAAGTCCAACTCCCGGCCCTGCATAGGACACCCCAAGAATCCCACCCTGTGCCTGAGTGTCCTCTCTGGGATATAGAAACCTTACAGATGTATCAGACACCTCACAGAGACGACTCAGATGATCCAATAAACCCATGACCAGGCAGCTGGGTCCCACCTACTGTACATGGCATGGACAGGAGACCTAAGTAAAGCTCAGCTCGAGGAACAAGTGGCGTGGAAGGTGGAGGATACCTGCACTTGGTAAGAGCTTCTTCACTAAGGGAGCAGAGACAGGTCAGGAATACCAGACATTATATGGGATTAGTTTGCGTAGCCAGAGACAGTTCCCAAAACAAAACTGGTCTGGATCTCATCGCTTTGTGGGGGGCCGGTCCAAAGCAGTGGCGAAAGGCACGGCCAGCTGTGTGCTGCCACTCTCCCCATCCCTCAAACCCCACCTCCTCCCTGCACAGAGGCAGCTCCTGAGCCTTGGGGACCGGGAACCCACCAGTGGTGTTTTGCTGCTGTTTGTTAAGCACCAGCAAACCCCTGCCAGCAGTGGTGGAAACTAAATATAAACTGGCTCACAGATTTCATTATCGAGCTCAGAAGAGGAAACACCTGGAGCGAGGGGAGGAGGGGCTGAGCACGGCCAGCTCTGGAGCTTGCAGGGAATACCCGCCCCAGAGGCACCAGCGTTCCCATCACAGCCTCCTGACAAATAACAAACAGATAGTGTTTTCCATCCCAGAAGCGCTTTCCTTCGGAGCCACCGTCCAGCCTCGGGCTGTGATTACTGCACCAGGCTGCTGCAGACTCCTCACAGAGCTCTGCGGCTCCATCGCTCATCGAGGCACTGGGGAGGATGAGCAAGAAACAATCTGTCCGCCTGCCAGCCTTTCATCTTCTGCTGGCCAGGATTCCCCTCACAGGGGACGGTGATGCCTCGCACGGGTTGGAATCACATCCCACCGTCCCCACCACCACCAAACTCACGGCATTTGCCTTTTCTCCCATCCCAGCCTCCAGCTCAATCCACCTCCTCCATCCCTGGCCTCGACTCATCAAAGGGCTCTGTGTTGTGCCTCCCGCTCCCATTGAGGTCGGCACTACAAATTATCCTTTCATTGCTGCTGTCTGTCCCCTCGGCACAGCGCTGAGGTCCCTGTCCCCCCCTACTCTCTCCAAGTTCAAAGCTGAAAATGAAAATTACATTCTGTTTTTCCCCATGAAACACAGTCCACCTGCTCTGATTTTTGTCCCCTTTCTCGTTTTCCGCCCTTCCTTGGTGTGTTGCCTGTTCTTACAGGAAAACATCCACAATGGAAGGGATCAGAGGCGGTGGGGAGGATCACACAGGAGCCAGCATCCATCCAGACAGCTGCTCCTGCTCCACCAGCCAGCAATAAAGATTTTGTTTTCCTCTCTCCCTTCACATGCTAATCACCCAGCAGTGATTAGAGCTGCAGCCTGACTCCAAGGGAAAGAAACAGAGGCGAGGGGCCGAGAGAAATTTTTTCAGCGCTGAGTAGAAAGGGGGGAGAAATTGGGCAAGGGAAAACAAAACAAAGCAGCAAAACCAAGAAACGGGACTTGAAGAAGCTTCATTCCTTATGGTTGGTCACATCCATCCCTTTCAGCATTCAATTCCAAAGTGACCAGGCAAGGGGCCTATTAAAGATCCCTATTTTGTTATTAGTATTCCTCCCTCCCAGCCGGAGGAGGTGGCGAAGGGGGGGAAAGGGAGATGGGAGCAGGTCTGGGGAGGGCGCTGGGAAATTCCTGGCATTTTTCTGCCTTTGTGTCTGGGGGCTGAACTGAAAGGGAGGGATGCCGGGCTGCATTAAGCCTCCTGCCCCCTCCAGCAGAGAAGGGATTGCACTCCCAGAACTGAGAGCCTCTTTATCCCCTTCTTTAGACGGTTTCCAAGAGAAAAACCTACAAATTCTGTGGGGTTTCAAGGGAGAAATCGCTCTCAAGGGAACTCTGGGTTCTCAGTGCCAACTCACTTGGTAACACTGACTCCTTTTGATCCCCGTAGGAAAGCAGATCTTCTCCGTACATCCCTTCATTTTTTGGGCTGGTTTCACTTCATAATTGCTGTTTGAGGGGGCTCCCCTGGCTCCTCTTTTGACACGCTTCTACAGTGCTTTTTTCACCGTCAGATCCCAGCTGGTCACATGCATCAGGGAATAACAGCCACCACCGTGGAGCTCAGCAAAGCCTGGTCTGAGCCACCACCACGTCCCCAAAACGACCAGGGGTGGATAAGGGGGGAGAGTGGGAATGGAGGAATATTCCTAGAGAGCCGGATGAGAACTGCAGCAATAGGTGATCTCCTCAGGAACTCCCTGAGGCACGAGGGTGGTAGTCCAGAGCATCACATTTCATCAGCCACCAGTGGACTTGTCCTTCACGGATTTTTTTTCAGCTTTATTCACGTTTCTGGTCTCCACAGCATGCTGAGGCAGCAAGAGCCACACCTGAGCTCTACCTGGCTCTTGCGTGGCTGAGGGATGCTGCCCAGCTGCTGGGGTTAGGGGAGGGGGTAAATGCTCCTGGTTCCTCCCCCTCGCCCTGCGGATGCTGTGACCCAGGGGCTGCTCTCCTGCTCAGCTTTCTCTGCTGCAGACAATGGGGACCCAGTCTATTCTTACACAGGAGCCACTCAGGGCCTAGGATTGTTCCTGGCTTTTACCTTTTCCAGCACTGCTGCATCCTCCTGAGGCGAGGGATCAGCCTTGCACCCACAACGCAAGGGGTTGGGGCCCAGGGGATTTACTCAGTGCCATAGTGGGTTTTTTTTAACAATATTCTTCTTGTGCAAACTGTAAACTCCTATTTGACCTTTTTGACTCTGGCTGAGTGCAGTGCTGACATTTCACTCAGCTCTTTCCTAGGTCCCAAAGATGACACAATGGGAATGGTTAATTTGGGGCCTGTGTATGTTCAGGCTGCTTTTTTTTCCACATGCAATCTTTTTCACTTTTCAGCATCAAACGTAGGCTGTCCCTTTTCCTGCTCACTTCCTGCAGATGAGGAAGAATACCCTTCAGCATGTTTTCCTGGTGAGTTTCAGTTGCATAAAACTCTGCGGGTTTCATTAATCACCCCCTTTGCCAGATCACCCCTGAACAGTCTGAGCAGAGCAGGACCAGCATCACGACTCTTCTGGGAAAATCAGCCACGCATTCCTGTCCTTTGTTCCCCAGCTTTAAATATTTAATTAACCCACTGCATCTTCTGAATGAGGACAGTAGGATAGTCTCTCCAGGAACTGGATCAGTCCCATCAGACTGGATTCTGCCCATGTGCCTACTCACCCATGCTTTTGACAGAGTCCAGCAAAAGAGGCCAGAAAGTCCACAGTGGCAGGAGGGCCTCACTCCTGAGGTTCAGACTGCTGCTTTTTGGTGGCTGGCAGGAAGAATTCCCACACAAGACTTTCCTGTAGTCCGCATCATCCCCTGAGAAGACGAATATGCCTAACAGTATGAGGCTCAAGCATTAAGCCATAGAATCAGAGGAGAGTCTGGGTTGGAAGGGACCTTTAAAAGTCCTCTGCAATGAGCAGGGATGCCTTCCACTAGACCAGGTTGCTCCAAGCCTGACCTCGAATGTTTCCAGGGATGGGGCATCTACCACCTCTCTGGGCAACATGTACCAGTATTTTTTCACCCTTATCATAAAAAATTTCTTCCTCAGAGCTAATCTGAATTGACCCTTTTTGTTTAAAATTATCACCCCTTGTCTTACCACAGCAGGCCCTGCTAAAATGTTTGTCCCCACCTTTCTTTCAGTATTGAAAGGCCACAGCAAGGTCTCCCCAGAGCCTTCTCTCCTCACTGAGACCCCAGAGCTCTGCCTGGATTGATTTTCCCTGGGGGAATCACCTCACTTTATCCCACCCAGCCCACCAGCAGGACACATCTCCAGTCCTTCTCCATCCCACTGGCCCCAGGAGGAGAAAATGTGCAGGATTTTACATCGTGGGGAGCTATAAACTGCGTCCAGATCTGTTGCATGGAAAGAATTACGAGGAGCTGACACATCCACACGTCATCTGATAGCTAAAAATAGGGAGTGTCCACCAGGAATTGCCAAGCCCCACCTTGGCACGCCCATGGAGCACCGGTGGGTTGTGTTTGCAGCTACACAATGGGAGATGGTGAATGCTAAATATAGGGAGAGCTGTTCTTTAGCCCAGGGAGGTGGGGTGGGACACGTGCCATGCCAGGAGAGCGGCTTTTAGCCAGTAAATAAGAGATGACAACAGTCAAGGAAGAAAAACTTCATTTATTCCTGAATACGTGCTGTCTTGTGCCTCTGTGTCCTGCCAGGAGTGACCTCAGGGAAACAGGGAGCTCTTCACCACCTCCTGCTCCTCTCCCTCCCTGCTCCTCTTTCTGCTTTGGATTCCTCTGTTTACCATCCTCAGAACATGCACAAGCACCCTGTAGTGAGAATCTCCCTCATTCACTGACAGATAAATGTCTCATATCAAACCTACAGCGCACTGGAGAGGAAACCCTCCATGACTAATACACCAGAGGAGGTTTCAGGCTTCCATTTTCTTTCTCACTATTTCCTG
Source organism: Mystacornis crossleyi (assembly GCA_013400655.1). Lineage (NCBI taxonomy): Eukaryota > Metazoa > Chordata > Aves > Passeriformes > Timaliidae > Mystacornis > Mystacornis crossleyi. The sequence continues at coordinate 34,033 of VYZQ01019920.1, forward strand.
TGATTATTCCCCATGCTTTTAAATGAAGAATGAGCAGTCCAACCCTGCCTGGTGCTGTAGGAGCCGGGGAAGCAGATGAGGCAAACTCAGTGATGTCACATCAAGATAGGAAAAGAGAGATCCCAGCTTGGGGTGGTCACTGCAGTTTGGCTCTCTGATTTTCACTCGTCTGCGGTTCAGTCCTCAAAATGGACAACTAAGCTGGGAACCCATTCACTCAGTTTTGAGGGTGAGATCAGGCCTACCATATTTTGGTTTGTTATCTGTAGAAAATTGCCATAATATTTCCTGCATTCCATGTTTCCATATTTGCTCTCCTATGTGCAGGACTAAATACTGTTCTGTAATGCCACCCATGCGGACACATGAAAGAGAAAAGAAAACAGAGTTTGAAGAGGACAAACAGACTCTTTTTGGAGAAAATGAGGGGTTTTTTGTGATTCAGTGTGTGAACAATAATGTTACAATATCAACCTGTTCTTCAATCCAGCATCTTGAAAAGCAACATTAGGAGTCAACATCTGGGTTTGTCATCCACCCTGTGATTTCAGTAGCTTTGAAGGAGGTGAGGCTCTTCCTGCAGGGAAGATTCTCACGGGACAGCAGTTGTGGTCACAGTCCTTGTTTCAGGGAGGTTTTTCCATGTTACAAAGCAAGAAGTTTGCATTGATCCCTTGTGATGAAGCCTTGTACGTTACCGAACCAAACTCCGTAAGTCTGGGTAGGAATTAATCTTGTTCTCAAGATCTTGGAGAGAAAAGGACTGGGAGTTCTTCCAAGGTTACCTGACTCTTCCCAGTGCTGCAGCTCCCTTATCATCCTCGTGAGCCCATCCTGCTCCTTCCACCTTCCTTCCCGGGTGCTCCAGGATATCACCAGAGTGGCTGCTACACATGGATGGGCAACCCTGCCTTCACTGGTCATCTCAGTGCTTGAGCCCACTGTCCAGAGGCATAGAAATACAGAAACATTACAGAGTTCACATTTTCCACGTGGACTCAGAATCCTAAATATTTCCGAGTATGAAGGAAGTTAGTATGGCACTGCCTTCTGGGGTGTGCAGGGAAAGCTGTGCCTCATTAACATCAGCCAGAGAAAAACGTGACATCCCTGTTAATCTCTCTCTGTTCTTCCCACCCAGGGCAGTGGGGAGAAACACCTCCATCCTCTCCAGTGACTTGAAAAAACGTCCAGCTGCTGGTGAACCAGGAGCCTCAGGAACTTCACAGCGGACATGAAGCATTTACTAATTGGGTGTGGATTGTGACTAAACCTTCCCTTTGATTCAGACCAAGACATATTAGAGACCAAGAGTATTGATAGGGATCAATAGTGTAGATTCCAGTTCCACCCTGCTCTTGGCAGGTTTGGGATCCAGCTCAGATCCTGGAGTAGGTCGATCAGACAAAGCATGGAAAGCACACCCTCTTTATCCCCCGCTGCCTGATTTGCCATACCCATAAGCTCTGATCCATCATCAGAGCCATGGGACCTCTCCAGCATGGTCACTGCTGGTGGTGGGTTGAGTTGTTTGCAAGCCTGTTGGGAAGGAATTGCAGGTTTTCTTGGAGTGGATTTGCCATTTGCTAGCAGGAAAACCAATCAGGTTCAACCCAGAGAGAGAGGTCAAAGCCTTGTGTGTCCTTTTGCATCTTTTGCAGATGTTCTCCTCAGCGGGCCGTGGCTCTCTCCCATACAGGATGCAGCGACATAAAGACAACTTCCTTCGGGCTCAGAAATTTCAGCAAAGCTCTCCCCACAACGGGGGCCTTCCCACCATGTTTCTTACAGGAGCAGGTGCAGCCCAACCCTCTGTTCTTCCCAGAATTTCCTTTTATTGTTAATCTCAGCGGAGTGAAACACAGACCACATCTGGAGTGTTCTCCTGGACATTCAGCTTTCCCACCAGCCACCCTTTTTCATGATGTTTATTCCCTTCTCTGGAAGGAGAGATTCAAGCTGCCTCCTTGGTTAACTGTTATTTTAATTGACTCCTGAGGAATTTCTCTGCTTTGCTGTGTCCTGCTGTGTACTTGGCACAGAGCTAAATCCTTAAAAACTCTCCATGTGTCTCTGCAGTGTCTTCAGATCTCTTGCCCTTCTCTGGGCACCAGTGCACAGCTTGCTTGGTGTAAATACCTCCCCCAAATGCAGAATCACCAACAAAGCAGCCACATCTTTCCCCTCCAGGAGCACAGGGTGACTCTCTGGACCCTTCAATAAATGCAGTGTCCATTTGAGATGTCCCAGAGAATCCCCCATGGCTTCCAGCTACCTTCTCCAAAAGGACATGTGCCTCCTCTGGTTACTGGGACACACTTGCCACTGTGGGTGGATGTCCAAAAAGCTGACGATTTGAATCCCATTCCACCCTTAACTTGCCCCAGAAATGGTCACATTTCAGCACAGGGCAAAGTTGGATGTGATGTGCACCCTTCCAGGTCCCTAGATTCATACTGAAATCCTCGTGTAACTGCCAGGACTCTGCTGCAAGGACTCCTGGAGAGAGGACACCAGGCCACAAACCACAGATTGATGGGGATTTATTTATTAATCTTCTTCTTTTTCTCTCCACTCTGACTTTTAACTCTCCTCTTTTTATTATCTTAGCAGAGCTGCAGCCCACCACACTGCAGAGCAGGAGGAACTGGGGTGTGCATCTGACTGTGCAAGTGTAGGGGTGCCCTTGCAGAGATTCCTCCTTCGGGCTGCTCAACCTCGGAGCCAAAACTGACATTTTCAGGGCAAAGCAACTCCCCTGCCATCACCTCCCGCATCTGTGAGCTGACTCTCTCCTCCTGCAGGTAGCAGAGAGCTGAGGCACGAAGCAGGGCTGTATCTGATGTAAAATACCAAGGTGGAGGGTTGTGAATGCTGCTAATTGTCCTTCACAAAATGTCAGCTCCCCAGGTACTTCATTAACATCCTTAACCCAGCCAAGAGGATGTGGCTCTATGCTGTGCTGAGACAGGGATGCTCTCCATGCCTGTTTGCACAGCACTGAGCAAAAGGCAGCTTTGAATCCATTTGAGCTTTCTTAGATCAGTCTGAACCACAAGAATGAACAGAAATATTCCTTAGGTAGAAATAAATCCCATTTCACTGCCAATATCCCAGGCTAAAAGGAGAATTTCTTTTTACTGGTAGAGGCTGCAGGCGTTCTGCCTCCGGGCTGGCTTGTTCTCAAGGGGGTGAAGTGTTTGCACAAGGTCTCCTGGCAACAATTTCCCAGTGTCTGGACAGTAGGTTTGGCTTAAGCTGAATCAACAGTGACTCCACCTTTGGGGTGATTTGGGTTAACAACTCCTGCCTAACTTTTCCTGGATCTGAGTGCCCGAGAAGAAGTTAAAGCCATCACAGATCTCCAGTACCCAACTGCAGCAGGGAAACCACCGTAAACCCTCCCCAAGGTCAGCACCTCGCTGGGAGTCTTGGCACCAGCAGAGGGGAGATGATGACAGGATCTCACACCTTCAAAGTCTTTCCTTTCCCAGCTGCTTGGAAACCTCTGAGATGTTTTTTCTTTTCAAACACTGGGCAAAAATTGTCATGCTGGGGGTGCTGCTGGTGTGGGCACCTGCATAGATCTGCAGGAATGGTGAGGAACTGGCTGGATGGAGATTTCCCCTGCTCATTTCCCCTTTTCCCCTGGCTATTTATTGTGGAGGATTCTTTTGCAACTGGAGAGGGAGAGAGCTTCAGCTGTCTTCTCCTTAAGAGTACTTTGGCCACATGCTTTGATGCAAGCAGGAATTCTCCTGTCTCTGCACTGGTCCAGCAGGGAAATTTAGCTCCATGCTTGTCAACCTTGCAACCAACATCCTTCTGTAATTCCCATTACTGCTGATGAGAATGACGCATTTGCACTAACTGGGTGAACGTCCCTTACATTAGTCTTCACTGAAACATGGGAGCAGGGAAATAAAAGAGAGGCAGGGTTTCAATTAGGTCCTCATTTCTTTTCAGCCTTGTCTTTAAATAGGAGAGCTCCACATAAAGTGTTTAAAAAACCTTCACTATTAAGGAAGAAAAAGAACAAACGTGTTTTATCCGTACAAAGCTTTAGTTCGTGAAAATAATAACATTTATTATTTCCACTGCATGTTCTTTTTGTAAATGTCAAAACCTTTCACAGACGCAGCCCGTGACGGTCTTGTTAATCTCGTTGAGATGCAGGATGTAACTCGGAGCTTGTGCTGGGAAACTGAGGAACTGGAAGGGAAAATCACAGGTTAAAAACGGAACCAACATCAGCATTAGAAATGAGACTTAGGAGTGGGGTTCACCTCATCTGAGTGCAAGAAGTGGCTCACCTGGCCTAGCCTGGGTTCCCACCGTACAAATGAATTCCCCTGTCCAAAAGCACATTTCTCACCTTCATCCACCACGAACACCAGCATAAGGTGGGATGACACAGGATTCACAGCAGCTCTGCCATGCTGGTATCCCAGGGTGGGGTTTTGGGGGTGGAAGGAAGCCATCTGAGGTGATCCACATCCCAGCAACCCCTGGTTTGCACCGTGCATAAGGGAAACTGCTCACCAGGGCACTGGGAGCACCAACCCCACAGCTGACATTGGAGCGGGGAAGAGGAAATGAGATTTTTGATAGTGCTGAAGGAACTAGAGGGGTCAACCACTGCTCTGGGACATGAGGCTTTCATTTGACCCCTTCTTTCCTCTTTATTTTTTATCCATGTCTAAAAAAGCACAAGGGAAAGCAGGACACCAACAGAAACACAGTCCAGGGCAGGGACAGGGAGAAAAACAAACAGGGATTTGCCCAAGGGATTTACCTTACCCAACCCAACCCTCTGGCCCTCACTCCCAGCCCTTACTGTCCTCCAGGCACCCTCACAAAGCCTCAGCCACAAACTCAGTGCTCCATGGAGGGGCTCCACAAACACAAACCACAAGCTCCCTCCTATCCCCTTCCCCACTCCAGGCTCCGAATAATTCCCCTCATCTCTAATAATTCAACGAGCTTTGTTATGACAGGGCAATGCACTTAATGGAGAGTGAAATTGAAGAAGAATGTGTGGAAGTTGCAGCTTTTAACTCTAAAACAAATAGTGAATTCCTCAGGGCTGCTGCAGCCGCAAACAATGATCCAGGGCTGCCGGACCTTTGCAGGTTGTCCTGGTAACTTCGAGGCTTTTTTGGGGACAGATCCTTGTCAGAGGGGAGAGGTGGTGGCAAAGCCACTCCGAGGAGATGTGGAGTTGGTGTTGGGAGAGCAGTGTGGCCCCAAGTGGCAGAAGATATTTAGGATGGAGAGACATGCTGCACCCAGGGGTCACCGTGGGAAATTCCCACTGAATCCAGATTGGGACCTCAAGGAATTTCCTTTCTCCATCTAGAAGAAAATACTGTCGATCCCTTGTCCAGAAAAATGGAGCAATCCATCCCAAATTTCTCATAGAGGTCTCTTACTGGTCCTTCACATCCCACAGACCTCTGCAGGAGTTTGTGGGGAGGAGGAACACATGGGATTTTGGAGCAACAGTGATCCACTCACCGTGGCTTTGGAAAAAGAGCTGTCTCTGTTGGTTTCTACACCTTCCTGAGGAGGGGAAGCAGAGCTGAGTTCTGCTCCCTGACATGCAGTGACAGGACATGTGGGAATGGTTCAAAACTGTCCCAGGAGAGGTTCAGACTGGACTTGAGGAAGCGTTTCTTTACCCAGAGGGTGGTCAAACGCTGCAACAGGCTCCCTAGAGAGGTGCTGCATGGGCACTGCAGGAAGGTTGGCAGCTTGCTGAAAATGAGGTTCCTTGCTTTTCCTCTCAAGAAGTTAAACCCAAGAGAACCAGAAATTATACCTCTCTGAGTGGTCAAGTGCAGAGGAAAGTGGAAGAACAGAAGTTCTTCAAAATAGGATCACAGCTGAGATCAGGAGGTTTTCAGAACCAAGGGCTGAATCCGGGTTTTATAAGTCTTTGTCTGATACCATTAGGATTTTTGCCTCTTCACTCACAGAAGTCCGGGAACATAGAGCTGGCATTGTGAGCAGTATTCTGGGCTGTTCTTGGCTTTGTCAAGATGATTCCTGCTCCTGAGGCAAGCTGCATTTTGTTACCTTCTTCTGGGTCAGGTCCAGGCTAAGGAACAGACATTTCTGACTCTCCATCTTCTGAAATACAAATACAAACATCAGACCTCAGGTATTTTTGTCTCTTGATGAAAGAAGGGTAGTTTGGGTTTGGTTTTCTTTTTTTTTTTTCTTTTTTTTTTTTTTTTTTTTTTTTTTTTGCTTTCCTTCCTGAAATAGCCTCTAGTGATCCTCAGCCCAGGAGCCCACAGGCTGTTGCTCACACTGTTACTCACGTCAGAGGTATCAGCCCTTCATCTTCCCCATCTTAGCCCCAAATCTGAATTCCAAACATTATTACTTTGTGCCCAAGTCGCACAAGGAGATAGGTGACGACATTCAATAAAATCGGATTACTGGCAAGTTAAATGATCCTAAGCTGGATCTCAGCCCAAGGATTTTCGAGCTGCGCAGGCTTCCCCGGGTCATTTTCTGTGAGAAGAGGTAAATACTGCAAGGCTGCCTGGAGAAGTCAGTCAAGTGCTGTGACGATTCTGAATGCAGCCAAGAAGGAATTACAAGATGCAGAGAAGATAAAACTTCTTGGGGAATTTATCCCAGCACTGTGAAGCAAAAGATCAACTCCTACTTTATGTTTTCTTCTCCTTTGTCCAGTTCACTTCTAAATTGCAGAAGAAATGGGGTGTTTCTACCACTCTCAGGAACCACAAAAACATCTTGGGGTTTCATCAACAAGGAAATCTTGTGTCATGTAGAGTCTTCCTCCTCCTGAGAGGGCTTCAGCCCAGCTGACTTGCATACCTTGAAACCACTGACTCCCTGTGCTGCTCTTTCACAGCCTTACATAAATATTTGGCTGGAACACACAGACCCAGGTACATGTGAACCTGTGTGCAACCACAGCAATGTCAGGATTAAAAAACACACTTGACTGACTTAAACCCGTGAGAGTTTAAATAATCATAATGTCAATAATAAATTTTAAAGTAAATTCTTATTTTTCAGCTCCCACTTCTCAGGCAGATGTGCAGACCATTCTCCAAAGGGTTTCCCTACACCTCTAAGACATTCGTGTTTGGAGTTGAAAGCAAAAGCCTCTACATAATTTCCTGGCCCTGTGATTTTGGTATTTAGCAAAACCTGCAGAGCTGGGATATTCGTGATAAAGTTCCCAGTTAGCAATGCTGCGTGTCTTGGGGTGTCAAAGACTGTTTACATCTTTCTGGGAAACACCAATGCCTTTTTGACACCCCCAGAAAGTGCCTAGTTTCCCAAACCAGGGCTTTTTCCTGACCTTTCCCCCAGCTGACGGCTGGGATGGACTTTATCAGACACGCAGCTCTTGAAGCAATCATGCTAAATATCCCTTCATTTTTCCCTCAGCTGCTCATGATTCACAGCCGTGATCTGACACCCTCAGTAATTATCCCCGTTGCAGCAGAGGCAGATTTGGAGCTGGCACGGCTGGGAAGGTGCCAGGGATAATGGGAGACCTTGGTGCTGCCCTCCTGGAAAAGGAGGTTTAACTCCACATTTCTGGACGAATCCGTTTTTCCAAGAAGTGGAGGCCATGCCATTGTTTCAGCCATCGTGGCAATTGCCAGCAGCCAAGGCTTGAGGAAACAAGATCATTGCATCCAACAAGTCTGCTGAGAACTCACAGAATTCCCTGTGTAAGTGCCAGGGTGCCTTTTGTGATAATTAAGAGAAACCTACATCCCAAATTATCAATCCAGAAGGATTTAGGCATCAGATGCTCAGGGGTGAGGCTCCCACCTCCTTGCCCAAGGCTAAAGGACCAGCACAGCCCAGGTCTGCTGATGGGACCAGCCAGGCAGAATTCTTCTCTTAACTCTCATTACAAAAATCACACAATAAAACCAAATCCAGCCTGATTTTTAGGTGGACTTCAGGCCGTTCTGTTTTCCTTAGGTTGCTGCCAAGGGAGCTCTGTTCTTATCTGTTATTCCCACAGCCCTCACTTCGAGAGGAGACCAAACACACCTTGGGGAATTCCCCATCTCACTGCTACCACTGAGCAATGAGCCACGGGATATTTTTGCAGTGTTTTATGGGCACTGGTGCCATAAACAGAGAGTTTGAGGAGCTCAGCATCACCTCCCTCCTCTCCATCCCAGGGGCACTGCTGTACTGAAGCAGCTCAGGTTTTCCCCTGAGCTGTCTTGGCTTGGCAGTTAACACCAAAAACTGGGAGAGCGTGTGCGTGTGAATGGGACCTGGTATTAAAAATACTCCTCAGGGAGAGAAGGAACTGCCTCTCTGATACTGGCAGGATTAACATTGTGCACCAACACATTCATTTATCACAACTCGAGTGTCACGGCTCCTGGGTGCTGTGTAGTGCAGAGTTGTAGCAAGGTGAGCTGAGTCTGGGCTGAGGCACCTGGAAAGTCTCTCTGCACTGACCCAGAAGTAAATCAGGACAAGAAACCTTTTCTGGGGACAACATACAAAGCAGGGAGGGCTGAGCCAGCAAACCCAAGCATCTCTTCATCTTCAGAAGGTGACCTTGGAACAAGAATGAAGTCCACCTTTAACTGAAGGCATCAAGAAAACCATGTTTGAAAAGTCCTTTTTGGAGTGAAGGTTTCCTTCACCACCTCTGGGTCCAGGCTGGGAAGGTTCCTGGATCCCGCAGAGCCAGGAGGAGGATTCAGTGCAAAGCCCTGAGCTTATTTTCAGTCTCCTCCCAGCTGCAGTGTGCGCTCCTCCCCTGACACTACAGAACAACTTTCGGTGCCTCAACACAAAACAATGCCAAGATTTGATCATAATTTTGTCCTTCGTACTTTGGGTATGTGGCTGCCTTTGAGACATTCTCAAACAGGAGCAAATTTTTCCTAGAAAACATCCTGGGGAAATCTGGGGGAAGAGGAGGGGTCAGTGTGTGTGTGGGTGGTGTATTTGCAGAACGTGATCCCAAATTAATCCCACCTCCTGATGAAAGCTTCAAATAAACCCCCAGCCCTGCTGAGAATCCCAAAATGAACCCAATCTAAATGAAAATCCCCAAGTAACCCACACCTGGATGTGAATCTGAAATCAAACCCCAAACCCCCATCCAGATGAAAATCCCAAATCCACCTCCAAATGCCCATCCTGATAAAACCCACACATTTTTGCCATGCAGGTGTGAATCTCAAAGAGATCCCCAAGTCTGCATCCAGACAGAAATCTCAAATCCTTGCTCATGTGGGTGGGAATCAATTTACAAACCCCTATCCACATTAAAACCCCCAATCACTCACAAGTCTTCACCATGATAAAAATCCCAAATACACCTTCAACTCCAGTGAAACCCCCCAAATCACTCTTCTGTAGGTTGGAATACCAAATCATGCTTACTCCTCTCATTCCAATAAAAATCCCAAATCCTCCCCAACATCCCAAATCCAATGAAAACCCAACCCCCCCATACAGATGGGAATGACAAATCCCCCCTCAAAGAGCTCTGCCTGACAAAAACCCCAAATTTTTCCAGAGTCGTCATCCTGATCAGTATTCCAAACGCCCTCCAGGCAGGCAGGAATCCCACCACCCCTAATGTCCCCATCCCAATGGAAATCCCAAATCCACTCCTAAATCAAAAGTAACCCCCAAATCTCCCCATGCAGTTAAGGATCCCAAATCCCCTCCCCAAATTTCCACAAATCTCCACCTCAATGAAACCCCAAAATCCTCCCTAACCCCCCAACTCTAGCAAGACCACCAAATGCCCTGTGCAGTTGAGAACCCCAAATCCCAATAAAGCCTCTAAATCTTTCCAGCCTCCCAATTCCGATGAAACTCCCAAACCCCTCTATGCATTTGAGAACCCCAAAACTTAATTCCAACAAAACCCCCTAAACTCTCTCCAACCACCTAACTCCAATGAAATCCCCCAAATCCCTTCATGAAGCTAACCCCAAATCCCCATCCCAACAACGCCCCCAAATCCTTTACAACCTCCAGCGAAACCCCCAAATCCCTCCGTGCAGCTGAGAACCCCAAATCCCCCAGACCCCAATCCCAACAAACCCCTTAAACCCTCTCCAACCTCCCAACTCCAACAAAACCCCCAAATCCCTCCACGCAGTTAAGAACCCCAGATCCCCCCTCCCACACCACCATCCTAAAGAACCCCTTAAACCCTCTCCAACCTCCCTCCTCCAATTAAACCTCCAAATCCCTCCCAGGCCCCCATCCCAACGAACACCCACATCCCCTCCGCAGGTGCATCCTCCCCTCCTGGCTCCATCCCCATCCCCATCCC
>VYZQ01019921.1:1457-19216 GCA_013400655.1 Mystacornis crossleyi
CGCCTGCTGCGTGAGCCTTCTCTCATGTCGAAGGCACTGAGCTGGTGGAAAGGAGGGAGCGAGGGATGCAAAGAAGTCAGCAAAGTTCTGTAAAGGAAAGCACTGCTGTGGGAACCGGCTGCCAGTCAGTGGGGTGAGAACTGCCAGCGCCCATCCAGCTGCCATCGGTCACTGAGCAGACACAGGAGGGAGCAAGGACTGGGAGCACACAGAAATCCCCCGCTGCTGACAAGCCCCCCCCGAGCACAGGCTCCCACCTGTAAGGCAAATACACATGGCTTGAACTGGGGACAGAGTCTGGGGAATTTCTTGGAAGCCCTAGTGCTGAAGTCTATTACTTTGAAATTAGTAATTAGCCTGCAAAACGTGTTTAAAGCATGATTTAAGGACTGAATGTGTCAGGCTGTATCTATGCTGACGATTTGTAGGTCAAAACCCCTAAGAAACAGCAGGCAGTAATGAGGCCCCCATCCTTTCACTGCTGCCTTATGTGTGACTCTGGCTTTCCCTCATCTCACACCAGCACACACTAAATTCCTCCAACCTGTCACATTTATCGTTAAAAGTGACTTCTCTAGGAAGTGGAGTATCTCTCTTCCTCTTTCCCTCCCAGCTCAGAAGAACCTCTTCCTCTTTCATAACATTTTAATGAACTCGAAATCTGTTGTATGTATTTTTTTCCATGATTTATGAAAAATTCAAGCCAACTTTTACCTGCTTGCAGTGCGAGATGCTAGGACTGAGACTGCGAGAGGAGAAAGGCTTGTCAGACCAATGACTGCATTTAATTTATGCTGCTTGTTTCTCCTTCTCCTTGGAGAGATGTGCAAATGAAAATTCAAGAGACCAGAATAAAAAAAGCATGGCTAGATAGAGGGTGGCATTAGCAACAAAATGGAAAAGGACATTTTGTTTGTGTTGCAGCAGGATCTATTTTTAAGAGCTTCACGTAGTAAAATCACTTCTGGGATTATTTTTTCTAAAAAACAATAAAAAATAATGCCCATGTTCACTGCAGAGAGCATTAAAATAGTCCACTCCAGCCACTTCAGGCAGGATGTATGGAAACAATCAGCATTGGTCTGAGGTAAGAACAAATACAACCAACTATCTGATGACGCAGAATAAAGAGAGAAGAGCTGGATTTCACTCAAGTAGATTGAACGAGCCAGTGGCACTGGAAGGATTATTAGGCATGACAGAAGTGACAATTTGTTTGACCTAGTAACTGCTCTAATTGGTGGCCATCTCTTTGAATATGAATATCCTGTTGAATATTTGCAGTAACTCTGCTTGAAACAAAACAAATGTGTTCAGATCTCCTCTGGGTAGGGGGAGGCTGTCATTACTACTGAGTCAGAACTGGGGGGAGGGATCAGATGTCATTAAGTGCTCTAAAAACATGCTCTCTCTTCAACTGGCAGGAGCATCTCAAAGTGATTGGGTTTTTTCTATGTATAGCTCTAATTAAATATCTGGGTTTCAATTAGTCTCTTGTTTTCCTGGCCTATAATGTCACATGTCTGTCAGAATGTTTTGTTTTAAGCAGAAAGCTCACCTGTAAAGGCCCCAGCCAGTACACATACTGCTCTGAGATATTTTTAGTTATAAATGAGGTGGGATTTAAAAAATTTATGTGGGAATGAGGCATCCAGGTCCTAAAGAAATTCACTTTGATGTCAGCATGCAACCCACCAAGGTGCCTTCAAAGCATCTCAAAGGGCAAAATGTGGTAACTGTGCTCGAAATTCATTTTCAAAGGTGAGTGGTCAACTTTGTCATAACAGTTTCAGATTTTAAAAATATTTTACAATTGACGTTTCCTGACTTCAGAAGTCCCCACAAGATAAAGCTGGTTACACTCAGCCTGGTGCAGGTACCTATTCTTGTCAAATGTTGTTCCTGTTAGTGAGCCAGGAACCTGCTTCCCCCATGGGAAAACCTCCCTTTCCAAGTCTAACCAGAGGGACACCTGCTGGAATGCCGGCTCTGCAGCGTGAGGGAGACACCAGCGCTGACATTCCCGGGGTGCCCCTCTGCCCTCGAGCTCCTTTGCCTGGCCCCTCCCTCCACTCCTCCTGCCTGTGCCTTGGGCAGGTTACCTGAGCCGGTGGGTCACCTCCAGAAGGCGTTTCAGGCACCATTTCAGCAGGAGAGCAGCAGGTGACACGTGAGAGCTGGGCAGGCAGCACGGAGTAGCTGTCTGCGGGTTCAGTTGTATTGCTGGGAAGGGTCACAACCCGACTTTGCTGACGTGCTTCATCCGAGGGATAAACCAAAGCCCGAGCTGCTGCTGCTGCTGCTGTTTGGCTTTTTCTCTGCTGTTTCGGAGGCTTTTGTAAGAAACAATGTCTCTGACAGAGTTAAATGACACAGTAATTGAGAAATATATCTTTATTATTAGAATGTTTATATTCTAAAAACTTTTATCTGGTGTTCTCTGCTGTTTCGGAGGCTTTTGTAAGAAACAATGTCTCTGACAGAGTTAAATGACACAGTAATTGAGAAATATATCTTTATTATTAGAATGTTTATATTCTAAAAACTTTTATCTGGGATTACAGTACAATCCAATTTCTTTCTAATTAACTAAACTGGCATTTGTTTAGCAAGTAAGTGTAAATTAGGCTTTGCAAAGTTTAAAAACATGCAACTTCTCTTACTCTTTTCCTCTTCCTCCCCGAAAAGGACAACTTACAGTCAAAATTTTGGCATGATAAATAATAAAATAAACATCTCATTTGTGAACTAGTAGTTGCACTTAACTTTGGTGACTAACAGAGTAGATAGGCATTTAAAAATAAAAATATTCTTTCAGTGTCAGGTGGATAAAGAAACAGATTAATATATTTTACTTTATTATCTTTCTAACGTTCACCCTTACTATCTTCAAAAAACGTCATTTTTTTGAGGTTTGTGGAAGGATATGGGAAGCAATAGAAAAAAACTCAAGAATGCTTCAACTGTAGCTTGCCTATAAAAGTTGTTGTAACACACAATCTGACCCAAGCCCATGCAACACAATGAACAACTCCTTTTCACCACACACAATGCCTAGCAAAAGGCCAAGTGTGGCCTTGTGACAGAGTTAAATAAATATTAAAATATTATTACAACCTAAGTACCTGAATTGGTTTTACACTGTGACTTTCTACTGAAACAGTGTTGAGAAACTTTTAAACATATATCTGATTATTCCATATACACTATTTAAAATAAAAGTGAGGAATAATACTCTTTCTTTATTCTGCTACTTTCTGGGAGCTCTGTACACTGACAAACGTATGACATCTGTAATTACCTGATCCTAGCTGACTGATTGGTCATCTTCTGCTTTAAAAATATTGCAACTCAGGTGCTTATTGCAGCAGTAATCATAGTGATACACTGTCTTTTAATACCTAGTTCTTCTTACAGTCATAGTTATAAAAAATGAAAAACATTTTTCACAAATCTTTGTACACATACTGTAAAAATCACCTTCCACATAAACAATTTACATCTGTTATGAGCGTTTAAAAAATAAATCACACAGACCTGTCTCACCTATTCTTTCTTTTTCTTGAGAAAACAAATCTCATCAGTAACATCATCAGGATGTTCATATCTGTAAACATGGCATGAGGATTCATGTTACCAAAAAACTGTACACACAAAAAAAAATCTTGATAAATAAATTCTCTGATAAATAAGGATCCTTTTAGTTGGCACAAACCAGTGTAAACACCTGCATTCCTGTTCTGCAGTCATCTCTAACTGCCTTGCACTTGGGTTCTTAGTTCAAAGTCAGTGATCTCTCGGCCCTGTGAAGATTCTTCAGAGATAGAAATGTGAAGGATTTGGGTTGTAATCATGGCCATTTGGGCCACTCATGCCTGAGACCAAGCACAGGCACTGAACACGATGCCATGCAATAACACGCTGCTTTAGCCTGTCACTTGCTGCACCACAGCTGACAACCTGCTGCTGGCACTTGGCACTGGGATTCCTCCTCTGGCCCAGTCTGGCCAGGACAGCTTCTGGTCTCCTTGCTAAGGGACACCAGAGGAGCCCAAACTTGTACCAGTAGACAACGTGGCTGCTGGCAGAATCAAGTGGTTTAATGTATTTAATAAAAGATGGAAATGTGCTTATTGCCAAAACCCCAGGGTAGCAATCTACTGCTGTAAACAGCCTTCTAGCAACTTGGAGAAGGCCTTTTGCATCTAAGTATGTCTGTTAGTCACTGGGCTTACACCTACCTAAGCTGAAATACTGAATATTTAGGTGCCGATTAAATGGATTCCTCTGAACTTCAGCAATAACACAGATGGAAAATGAATTACCAGGCCACATGCTGCCACTAAAATAATTAAACATACAGCCACAGTACTGCCCAGCAAGGTAACTGTAGTCATTTAAAATAGGCTCTATAAATGACTAAATAAATAAATAAATACATGAATAAATAGAAAAACCTCCATGTAAACTGAATAAAACGTCACTTCTTTTATAGTGCCCAAAGAGGGAATGGCATAACTAAATAATATAAATCTTCCATAAGTATATATTTCTATGTATTATATCTGATATGTTTTGGCATGGCCAGATGGATAGGAAAAAGTAGGACGACTAACTTCATTCAATATTTGTTGTGTTGAAGTCAAGTTCCTGTGTTACTGAATATTGCTCACCATTCCTATAGCGGTTTGGCCTTTTTACCCATCTTTGATTTAGCGCTCACTTTCCTGGCAGAGCAGAGTGGTTCACCCTTCTTTTGTGCTCTCCATATTTCTCTCGGGCAATCAACAGGTTCATAGAAGCATTTCACTGGCTGCAAGCTGGTTTTTTCATCCTTTGCTTTTTTCAACAAGATCCTCCCTTTCTGAAAGGAATGAGGCTTTGCATCAGGGATGTTATATGAAGCGTGTTGACTTCCTCGGCTCCTGAAATTAAGTAATAGTGATTATTAATAACTATTATTCAGTCTTGCAAACTGATAGGTCCCCAAAATATCCCAAACCCATACATTTCTGAAGACAAAAATAGTCTTGTTTTACAGAATAAGGCTGCATGTTAAAAACAGAGCTGCAAGATGAATTACACTTCTCAGAACTCAAAAGCATTCCTCACTAAAATAATCCCTACGTGTGTTACTGGTGCACTCTTCAGGCACGTTCATCTACATTTTTATTCCAATCAGCATTCTGCTGATTTTGGAGTGCTGAGACCTTACTGAGGTCTATACTTGGTGATCTGCAGGGATTTTAAAGATGCACACGTTCACATCAACCTTCTGCAAAGAACGAACATCCCTTGGTCTTTGGAAGACCACACAGCACCAGTAAGAGTAGAAAGTAGGTGCAGGAGCTGTAGGAACTGCTTTGTGAGATCTCAGTGCTGCCCTGGTCTGCACCCAGACCCCAGGGAGCTGCTGCTACTAATGGCCAATAGCTCAGGAAACTCCATGCTCTGCCTTTGTGCTGACCACCCATCTAGGGAAACTTTAGCTTCCCTTTCAGGCTTTGATTTAAAACAGAAGAAGAAAGGGGAATACAAAAACTGATGGGAAGAAGGGTGTGAAAGCTTAAAGGCCAAAGTAAGCTGAATTCTTTGTTCTCTCTGTGATGGTTCAAGCCCAGCAAGATTTGCAGAAATTGGTGAGCTCAGGTGGAGTGATGGCAAATTGCCCAGTGCTGCAAAGGCTGAACCACGCACTCTGCTCTGAAATTTTACACTGAAACTGCAGTTCCAAAGTTTAGCTACGTAAGATCATTATAGTCCCTTTTAACATAACCTTGAAATGTTTTACAGCAGATACATGTAGTGTAACAGCAGAACCATGAACATAAAGCACCAGCTCATGTCTACCCAGCTCCTGTGACTGAAGAACAGATGTGCTGATGAGCAAATCGATCTCTTAAGGGATCCCATAGGGCTATTCTCCATAGCTTGTTATTTCTGAAAACAATGTATCTGTAGTATTACTTCTTCCAGGAGTTAAATGATACTGCACATTTGACAAAGCCAGTTTTGGAAAGAGCTGTGGTTACTCAAGTGTGTACAGTGCAAACCCTCTCCTGCTCTTGGGAAGATGAGAAGGGTGTCATGAAAGCCTGTATTTGTTGGTGGGAGGCAGAGAGGGCCATCTGACATCGTAGGAATTAAGCCTTCCCTACATAACAGCATTACCTGGTTGGCAGCTTTACTAACCAGATTTTACTAGGGGGAAGTTTTGGGAGGTGAAATGCTGTGCAGGTCCAAGCTGGAGCTGGCAGACACTGTGTCATCCTGGCCTGGTGCAGGCCTGGGCTCTGACCACTTGCTGGGGTTTAGGAATGACCTGTGTAAATGCACAAGTGTTGGCCACTCCGGTTTACCGTCGGTTCTTGGGTACTGTTTGTTACAGTCCATTACTCAGTTGCTGTTAAAAGATGCAGTGTTCTATTTTTGTCAGATGTTGTTATGGTGAAGGAGTTACATCATTTATTCCCAAGGTATACGCAGGCATTACTGCAGGTGATGTTAGGCAGTCCTCTGCTGCACTGAATGATGCCATTAAAACCAGAAGGTCAAGGTCAATATGATCTGAGGGGCTACCTAAAGGGGCTTAAATGTATTTAAATTGAACGAGTTTATGGTAGAGAAGACAGCTGTCTTCTCCCCAGTTCACAGGCAGGGTAAGAAAGCACCCCCAGCATGGAGGAAGATGCAGGTCACTGCACGTGAAATGCAAAGCTGCCCCCTCCGAACGTGGGAAACACTTTTTTGGTGAAAGCAGCAGCTCCACGACACAAGTGACTGTGAGAGAGTCTGAACTTCTACTCACACGTATTCCTCATCTGTTGTGTTGTGGAGAATGACCTGAGGTGTAATGGGAAAAGCTCCCAAACTCGTGTCCCCACTCGGAAAGGCTGCCCTGAAGAAGGGTGCGCTGCCTGGCTGTCCCTTGGCCGAGCAGCACGTGATGCTCCAGGCCATGTGCTGGGACTCATGACCGAGTCACAAAGACATCGGAGACCAGCCCCAATTCGTTCTGCTGCTCCCAGGACAGCTGCTCGAGAAACGTGAGATTGTTAGTGCCCATGCTTTGTCAGGGCACTTGTTTGGTTATGTGATTGTTACTGTCTGTTAGGAAATGACAGCTGTCTCTCCGACTAGAGAATGTTTAAGATATTTTCAGCTGAAACTTGGACTGTGTTTGGCAAAGAGTTTCAACTCCTGTAGCTTTGCAATGGGGCTATTATAGTCAGCGGGAAGGAGTAATTTGTTTAACAGAAAATTAGTATTCGTTATCTTCTTTAGAGAATATCTGAATTTAGTTTTGTTTTAGCAGAAATCTGTTTTTCCTCTATTACATGACATAAATATTGACCACATGCAGGTACAAAACCTGACCAAAGCCAACCTATAAGGTAAAATGCAAAAGCAGAAATGCGGGCATGTCAGCTTAGCGTATTTAAGTAAAAAAAAGGAGATATACATACAGGCATCTGGGTTTCTTATTTAATGAAATGTCTGTAAACTGCAATGAAAACAAAACCAGGTTATTACTGTTACATTCTCAAGTAATTAAAGTACAAGGATAAAACAGACACAATCTTTAAAACCGTATTTCCATTCTCACCTGCTGTTAAAACTAGAACAACATTGATGAAAGAAACCGAAAAAACCTCCTCTTTTACAGATTATTATTCTTCCATCTTATGAACATGTTTTTAAAGTTCATAGTAATTGAATTGTTAGTGGTTGGATTTTCCCCATTATTTTTATTGTAACTATAATCAAAGTAAATTGTTAACATGTGGGCTGAACAGAGATCTTTCACATTAGATTAAACAGTATGGATACAATGAGAAGTAATTATTGTGTTCAAGATAATTAACAAAGGGCAGTGGCTGAATAAGCTGTATGAAATTAACTTTCTCTCGAATCCTTTAATTTTTCAGTGATATATTTCCTTCACACAAGTGGCTAGGAAACTCCAGCTACAAGCCCTTGGCTCTGCCAGACTTGCACTAAAGGGTGGACCGTGAGGACACAAACATTTCTCTGCCCCCCCTGCAAATCCTGAGACCAGCTAGGGACAGCACACCCTCAGTGCCAGCCCAGATTTGCACGACTTCATTTTTTACAACAGTTTGGTTCACAGTGTGGAAACACCTTGTCTAGTCCCTCTTTTGGTGGGGGTCAGAAAAGGAGGTGTTTAATGCCAGCTCAGCTTAAATCGATCTTAGTACTAAATCGGTTCTTTGTATTGAGCTCTCATCAGAGCTTCTGCACTGAGCCTTTGGATATCATTTAATGAAGTCACTGAGCCAAGCAAGTCAGATTTGGCATCTGAAAATGATTATGTTCTTGTAAATGTTCCCTTTGTCCCTGGTATTGTCCACACTTTGCACATGGATTTCTGCCCAGCCTGACTTTGCTTGTCATCTGTCTTGGTTGGAGTCTGGAGCCATCTCATGGTGTACTTTTCTGAACCTCCTGAAGGTCAGGATGGTCAATATTTGGATGGATGACCTTAAAGGAATGCTGAAGTCACCCAGAAAGCAAGGCAGCTGTGTGGGGCGAGGGTTAAAAAGGTCTCTCTTAAAAATTAGAGCCCTCCCCAAGGGACACTGCTGAGCCTGGCATCACAATCAACACATCCAGAGCGAGAGAGATGATTTAATATTGAGGCCCATCTGTATGGTGCCCCATTATCTTCTCACAGATACTGTTTAAGATGTCCTGCACTGGATTTCAGCTCATCTACATTTATTCAGGTCTTACCTAAAGCTTGTTGTCTTCCAAGTAGCTCTGAGAACCTTTCCTTTCCACCACTGCATACCTGTTCAGTGCTGTGCATGCTCAAATGCCACCTTTTCACATCCCAGGGTGAGCAACTACTAAGCACAGGCAGCATGGGGTGTTCATTTAAACTGAAATGTTCCTTGGAAGTCCTGTGCCTAAAACTTGCCATATATATGTAATGCATTGTAGGAAAAATAGTGAGTTTAGGTATTAAAAATGAGAGCTGTTAAAGAAATAATGTATTTTAAAAAGCAGTGTTCTTTGATTTTAATCCATGGGGTACAGGCCTGTGGGAATCCATTCAGCATTTCTAAGAGTCCCATGCTAGGCAACTACTGAAAGCAAGACAATTTGCCAGCAGGCTGATATGTCACCTATAGGGATCCATGTCTTTCCTGAAAATCTTTAGGCATCCCAAAAACACTGCCAAGTCACATTAAAAGAAGTGTTCATGGCAAAGGCAACAGCAGCAACAGCCAAAGCTGGAAAAATTTTTAAATATCTATCAAATGTTTCATTACTCTCTGCTCTCCCTTTACCATCTTTGGCTATTGCTGCTCTTACGCTCCCTGCTCCTTTCCCTCACGTAAAGTGGCAATTTAAAACACAAATAAAACACACCTAAAGAAACATTTCACAGATGCACATCTGCCTGCCGTAGCCATTAGCCTGAGCCACTGAGCCCACCCATATTCAAACTCCAGTACTTTGGCTCCAGGGGGAGGGTGACAGTAAAGCAAAGGACTCTGCTGCCTTACCACGTGCTCGCTGACGTCGGTGTGGTTGCACACCATCTGCTGGTTTTGGTAATATTCTAGCTGCCTTTCTGCCAGATCCACGCGCTGCAACAGGTTCTCAATGAAGTGCTGGAGCCTGGCTTTCCCCCGCACTTCTTTTTCTGCTGCTTCTTCCAGGAAGTGGTTGAAAGTAACAACTTCTCTGCAAGATGGAAACATTGCAAAGAGGCCACATTTAGATAGCAGAAGGGCCCTGGTCTCACTGTTTTCAAAAATTACTTGTGCTTCTCCAGTTTTTCATGGTGATAGCATGTAGTGGCTAATTACCATCCCTTACTTTTATCAAAATATTTCAACTTTTTTGTGGACAAAGGCAAGATCTGGAAACCTGAATGGTGAATTTAAATTTATGGGCAGTGGGTTTGGGGTGGGTTTTTTTCACGTTATTTGGTCTCTTGGAAATAATCTTTCGTGGTTCACAGGGTAGAAATATCATTAAGCATCACCTCTCGAGGTATCTGGAAACAGCTTTACCTGCTTTCTGTTTTTTTACTTAACCATGAGAATATCAGCTCTGAAACATGAAGAGAAACAGATGAGCTCCCAAATTTATCTTTCCATTTCATTATAATCTTACAACAGTCATTTAATGTTGCTACTGGGGTGGTTCCTAACTTAAAAGAGCTACTGTGACCATTAAACTTCATTTTGGCTGCAATCCTACGAGTATGTCCAAGTGTGGTGTTATGACCTGGAGCCCATGGGAGCATGGGGGATTAAAAAATAACCTACAGATAACAGACCAAGGAGTACATGTGCGGGAAGAGCAAGTTTTAGGTAAGGAGTTTAGGAATGTGTCTGGTCTGGTAACACAACTGGAAGAAACAGAGAGCACCAGTGGCTGTGAAAGCTCCCAGCTCTGTACTGAGACACTGCTCATTTCTGAGTTCTCTGCATGCTATCAGTTTACTACCAGTAATCAGGACACCGTTTGGACCTCTGATATCAGAGGACTATTTGGGTGGAAGAAGTTTGGTTACAGATTGAAGTACGTATTACAAAAGAAGACAAATCTGAGCGTGTAGGACTTCCCTGGTTAATTAATGCCTGGATTAAATACTTCTTACTCTGCCAATGAAGCCATGTTAATTTTTGCTTTGTACAAAATGGAGCGGGTGGGAGTTGAGGGAACCAGTGCTTGCCAAATGAAAAAGGGCATGATGGCTCAGTAGAAATGCATCGCCTGAGGAAAAAGCATTTTAAGTAGAAACTATGAAACAGTTTGTAGCAGAAATAACCTTTAAAGCTTAGCTTGTTTAGAACAAATCCAAAGTTTCCCTGCATTTCATTGTTTTAACTCAGCATAGTTGTAGTTAATTGGTTTAATGTAGTATAATTGTTTCAACAGTGAGCTGCTCTGTACTCAGAGTTACACACAAGTGGTCGGCCATGGAAATTCAGCATCTAGGATTCAGGCTGATCTAATGGTAGGAATGAGGTATAAACAAGCACGTATTGTTTGGACCAAGAACATCAATGAATATTAGTTTATATTAACTCATCCACAAAATCTGGCTTAAGAAACAGAGAGGTAACTTGTTTGTTAAGACCAGCTAATCCATTTCATTTCAAGGCTCTGTACGGTTTTAGTAATTATTAGCTTGCCCAGAGCAACCTGATACTAAAGAGCCACTGAGGAATGCTTAGGGAGAAGCCAATCTAAACTCATTAAGGTCAATTTTAGGGCTTTATTGTCACCGCACTTAGCAGCACAGTAACTTCTTTGATTTCACGATGGTTTTGGGTTAACGTAGGAGCAACCTGAAGCCCTTGGAGTTTCATCAGGCTCCTCTTTTACAGCGGACAGGGAGCTGAAGAGCACAGCTACTCAGCAGGTTGGCTCCAAATCGCTCTCCCTTTGGGGAAGGAAGAGCTGTGCGTAGCCTGGCAGGCTGCTGACCCTCCGGTGGGAAAGGTGGGAGAGCGGGGAGCTGCCAGCCTGGGACACCAGGAGGATGTCCCTCCCAGGGACACAGGCAGCTTGTGGGTTCTGCTGCAGCAGGAGGCCACAAACATGAGTACCTGGCATTTTTTTAAAAGGGTGATCGTTTCAAGAACGCTAACACTTGTAATTGTCTCAGCAAAGGTAATTAAAAAGAATCATTAATTGCCTGCTCTATGGCTTGAATAATCACTGACGGATTTTTCGTTTCCTACAAATATTTCATTAATATGCCGTAAGGAGGCCAGGGGGAAGCAGTGTGTTTTTTCAGGAAGACCTAGATGACTATCAGCAGGAGAATAATGTCAATAAATTCCCTAGTATTGTCCTTGCTTTCTAGACTGCTAAAGATAACTTGGCATCCTACATGCCATTATTTGTAGGAACTGTTATTTGCAGCAGTAGTAGCATCTCCATAATTTCTCTCTGTTTAGCTGCCTCTGTACAGCCTATGAACCTGCCTTTAATAACTTTAATCTAAAAATTTTCCTTTGGGCTGAAATACACTCTGTAAATTCCCTTTGGAAAGACAGGAGCCAGAACATACCCACGCATTAGGGCTCAGTCACACGCCTTGCACTGATAAGCAGCACTTCTGTTGGTTCAGCTACTTTCTGTTTCCACTTCATTCTCATCTCTCAGAAGAACAAGATCAAGCCCTGAGGAGTGACTGCTAATAGGTCTCTCTACTTGCTCCAACACTTCTTCCTCAGAGAGCTCACTCCATGCCACGGCTATGCCTTGGTTACCTGAAGGGAGTTCCCAGAAGAATTTCAACCCTCCTCCCACTGTGAACAAAAGGGAAATGGTTCAAAGAATTCGTGTAGCTTCTTGCAGCTGCTGTTTATCTGTCTAATTGCTCTTCTTGTCTCTTGTAGTTTGCCCAGATTTTTTCTTAGCCATACTGATGACCCTTTCCCTTCAATTCTATTTCTAGATATCTGTGATGATTTTTTGCTTATGTTCTTTGCTTTCAGTTTATTTCTCCAGAACCTCTGCCAAGCTTTTAAGGATTATGTGATAGGATTTCTGTCTTTCACTCTCTTTTCTTACGCTTGTGGAAAGATGGATGTTCACAGAGGTCTGACACTGCTGCTCATGAAGTCAGGGGGAAGCTGAGGCCGTGAATATTGTGGAGCCCACTTGGTAGAGGCATAAACTAGAGCACAGCAGCACGTGCCCACTGGGCTCTGTGTCTTGACAGCACAGCCTTGTCAGCAGCATTCACCTGAAACAGGATCCTTTTGTTAAAGCCTGGCTCAGACCTGAGGTGTTGCCCTTTCTAATGAGAGGTTTCTGCTACCCTGCACTGACTGTTCTACATCTAGAGCACTTCTGTTATACTGAGAAAAGGTTACATGGAGTTATTAACTCCCCCTGTGAATGCCTCTGCTCTCAGCATCATCTCGTTACCGCTCTGCTCCTCTGCCCAGCAGACTCTTGCCCCTTTCACCCAGTTCTGCACCTTGGCACTTGCTTATAGGGGTGAGCAACAGATCCTGCCACTACATTTTCTGAGTGGTGTAGATGATGCTCAGTGCAGCTTAGATCTCTTAAATTTCTGTAATNCTCTTGCCCCTTTCACCCAGTTCTGCACCTTGGCACTTGCTTATAGGGGTGAGCAACAGATCCTGCCACTACATTTTCTGAGTGGTGTAGATGATGCTCAGTGCAGCTTAGATCTCTTAAATTTCTGTAATCTCATCTGTTCATAGTTTACTATACCAATACTAAGGTATATTGTATGCAAAATGTCGACAGGGCTGTGACTGGGCAGCAGGGAGGAAGTTAGGTTTCTTGCTTTGTCTTTAGTGGTGCTCCTGTCAGACAAAACCTTTCAGGAAGAGGGAATTATTCCTGCTGCGTGGAGAGCAGAGGGTGTATTGAGCTGCCAGCAGCAGGGTGAGGCAAGTGAGAGGGAAAGACAAGGGGGATGCAACCTGGAGGTGTCCAAGAGGAGCAGGAGATGCCTGTACTGCCAGAGTGTCAGAGTGGAGCTCTTCCCAGAGCCAGAAGAGTCCAGGGGAAATTTACTGCAGGACAGCAGGCACCTCAGAGGTGTTCAGCTGAAAAAACAAGCGCAGGGGGAAGAATTCACTGTAAGTAAGAAAGACTTGCTGCCAAAGCTTTTATTTTAATCTGACTCTGTCAGGGAGTTAACCCGTTCCAGTTAACCAGACTTAAGCAGTTTGGCATTTCGCATTCCAACTGCAGCCTGGCCCAAAAACTTCTTTATGGAGGCTGTTACCATGAAACAACCTGAGATGTTCATGGTAAATAAAGTTATAAATCATAGGCTGACTAGGTGACATTTAGTCTTCTGCCTTTACCACTAGATTATTCAGCGCTCCTTTAGGATGAGCGAGCTGCAGTTCTTGTTTACTGGAGCAGTTGCCAGCACATGGATCCTGGGATATGCTTAGTATTTGTATGACTTTCAGCAGCTAAGCATGTGATACACTGAGTAGATGCAGAGGGTGGGACAGCTCCAGCTCCTTAACACCTGACAAGAAGGGCTAATGATTTCTCACATTGCAACCAAGCCCTCCCACGGATGCATAGTACCGGCCCCAGGACTGTGCACAGCAACACTGACACCTGCAGCTGCTCTGTAGGTGGAGACAAGCACGAGGCTCCATGCAGAGTCTGCACCCAATATCAAATCACTTCACAGAATTACTGTTAGCATAGCTCTGCCTAAAATCAGTAGAAAACCAAACATTATTTTACCTGAAGGTGGGAAAATTCCTACCACAGTAAGTAGTAAAGTGATTTACTTGTCAAAATATTTTTTATATATATATATAAAAAAAGTATTAATTCCACTGACCTTATCCATCACCCAACTGGTGTTTTTGCCTGAAGGCTGCTGTTATTCATTAGGTTGTGGTTTGACATTCCCCCACCACAAACAGCACGTTTGATTTAAGAGGTTCACACCTCCTCCCCTCAGAAAGTTATTGCACCCATTCAGTGGGCTGTGTTCTAGATCTGAGCCCTGAACTTACTGGGGTGACACTGAAGATTAAAAGCTTTATTTCACAGAGCCAATCCATGGGACATTCGTGCTAGGCTTAAACCTGTGCAGCTGCATGGGGGGGAGTAATCTCTCGAGTAGGAAGATGAAAGAAAACAGGAAGAGGGAGCACGATTACCTAAAACTGAGGGTGCAAGAACAATGTGTAATTGCAGTTGTACTCCTCTTAAAACAAATCAGAACTGTTTGGTTGTACAACTGAAATTCCTATTGTAAGGAAAGCTGTTTTAAAGCACAAATTGCAGTGATCTCTAAAGGTCAGCTCTTAATGCCATTGTCAAGATGCTATCTGCACAGATAATTTCATTAACTGCAAACTTAAGGTGAAGCCACTGGCAAGAATAACTACAGCCCACCACAGCTATTCTGAAATAATCCTTGCATTCTAGGCTATGTCTGAGCAGAGGCATGACCAGCCTCAAAACAAATGCATTAGACTGGTTAGAGAAATTACTGTCAGAGATATGGCAAGGTACAACATTAATGATCTTACTCTATGATTAGGAGACAAAGTGAAAGTGTTTAAGATACCACTGAAGGTAGATTCCAGCCAAAGACCATCACTTCAAATGCTTACTCTGTTTACCAGTTTCAATTTTCTTACATTACATCTAGAAACAAGTCTCTCAGTGTCCTCCAGAAGTTCAGTTCATAGCTGGTTTTTGTTTCAATGGTTTTCTTGGTATCTTACTCAACAAAGTGTTACGCCCTTTGGGCATGCTTCTGTGTTATCTTTAAGATCACAGCACTCACTCTGAGTTGCATTTTCCTTCATCAAACATTGAATAATCCCTTTCAGGGCACATTTTCTAATTAAATCATTCCTTTGCTCAGCAGCTCTGTGCTTAGAGTAACACTATTTCAACTATGTATTAGTAGAGTCAGTTGTACCTCCAGCTGTCCTACCCCTCAACACAGCTGACCTCCGTGAGGGCCTCACACCTGTATCACAGCACACACCTGCATGCATATTGGCACTGCCATTTTTGTAAGGAAAGGAGGAGAAAATTTAACTAAAAAGGTATCTTCTCTTCATCGCTGCCTTTCTTGGACTGCTAAAGGCTTTATTTAAAACAAACAAAAAATGATCAGCTGACAAGTCTAAAGAAATAACCCTACTGATCCTACAAGCTCTTCAAATGGGCAGCCCTGTTCCTGCTGATGGTTTAAATCAACACTCAGGTGTTTCAGGGAAGGTGTTTCCTTTTTTCTCCTGCTAAGAGGAAAAGATTTGCAGATACACTAGCTCAATACCAGTGCTAATTTTAGGAGAAGTTATTCATATTCACAAGATTGCTTATGGAAAAAAAAAATCCAAAGAAACTGATGAAAGCATTTATTTCTGAAGGTCAGCAAGTATCAAAGCAGTCCCTAAGGGATGCCTTTGACTTTCCACAATCTGCAGTGAGAACTGCTTCTGCAATTTACATTAAGCAGTCTTGTTTGGCTTTCTAATCATCTGGACTTCTTCCAGAAATCAAAGCCAAAGTTGAGATCCTCCTTTTTTGAAGGACAATGTCTTTTCAGCACACCAAGTAAGTTTTGAACACAAAAACGATTGAATATGTAGACAGGTCTCAGAGTTTACCAACAGCCCATGAGAATGCCAGACAAGTGTCACTGTTGTTATCACAGTCATGAACATTCTTTCTTCTCTCCTCTACTACAGCACACCACCCAGTGCCTCCCTGCTGCTGGAGCTAAGCGTCCCAGGCATTTTTAGAGAATCAAATCTGAAAAGCTGCTCTACAACTATCAGTCCTTTTCTTACAAAGCACTGTTTTATACCTACCTTCCTTCTCAACTGGCTAATTATACAGTGATCTTTCAATTGGAAAGCCAAACAGTGCATTTTTCTATGGCACTATCCCTTGTTATCCCCCAAGATGGGAAATGCAGGAAACATCTGAACGAGAAAAATCCCAACGCATTTCCAGTTTTTCCTAAGTGAATTCAGCCTATTCCTACACCCTGCCTACCCTCCCAGGGTCCTCAGAGTAACTTCAGAGGCAATGCTGTGGGGCTGGGCACAGACACAGGCAATAACACATTCTGACTCCCCTCCTCCCCCTCAGTACTCTGGGCTGGTAATTCTTCCATCCTACCCACTAGCATGCATTATGCACATTTACCTTTAGAAATTAAAATACTACTGTGTAAGAGCTGTTCACTCACTCATTCCTGCTTTGCTGCTCTTGCTTCCAAGTCTTTTTGTTGAAAGTGGAAGCAAAACCCTAAGGAGCAACACCCTGTACTCTGGGAAGTCTCTTGTGCAGCTGCCTCTTTTGGTTAGTGTTCCTTTCTAGCCAAGTGTTTGTTACTTAGCCAAATAACCTTCAGCCTTCCCTGTAACACCAGCTTAGGAGCTACCTCGTCATTTGTTTGTGCATTCACCCTCCTCCTTTCAAGACCAGAATTCTAACAGCAATCATCTGAGCTCCTGCCCCTTTCCTGCGCCTGGCAACGTCTTAGCGTGAAGGACAATGTTCTCCCACTTCTCATTCTGCATTCAGTCTTTTCTGGCCTCAGAACACCAACCAGCCTGACAGTGCTGCTGGTAAGCAGTCTGCCAAAGAGCAAGTGGCCTCTTCTTGTTCCTTTTCCTAATACAGTTAAAAACCACAACTTTTTCTTTTCAAAGATCAGTGTCCTTTGCCATCCTCCCACATCATACCCGTTCTTTCACCCAGATGACTCAATTGCCCCCTTCTTCTTTTCCCACAAGCTCTTTTCTTCTTCTGCAGCATTGCAGAACTTTGGGATTGTTCCACTGAATGGTTTCTTTCTGACAGTCATGTTTTTCCTTTTGGGATCCTAGCCTTGATTTTTAACAATTTTAAACACATTCTCCCTTTAGTTTAGAGTAAGATTCATGCCACTGAACTTCAGATATCTGAAATTCTGCATCTAGTCTATGACAGCTGCTTACCTGAGGTCTTGTGGTTAGTCTGCAGAGGGACTCACAGAGCAATCCCTCCCCCTCTAAGATACATTTCTAGAAGAAATAGCGTGACTCACACTGTGGAAGAGGCCAGGAGGGCAGCCTGGCTAGATGGGAATACCAAAACTGCTTGAAACTAAGTTATCTTCATGGCTTCCCTCCAGCATACTTTCAAATGGCCGGACACTATTATCTTCAGCTTCACCTTAGATCCTTCCATCTTCTCTTCCATGAGGATTACCTGATACTTTAAAAATCAGAGGTTCT
>VYZQ01019923.1:0-11469 GCA_013400655.1 Mystacornis crossleyi
CCCATGGAGGACCACAGTGAAGCAGATATCCTCCTGCAGCTCATGAAAGATCCCAGAGTGGAGCAGGGGGATGCCTGAGAGGAAGCTGTGACCGTGCAGGAAGCCCACTCTGGAGCAGGTTCCTGGCAGGACCTGTGGNCTGTGGCCCCATGAAGACAGCAGTCCACTTTGAAACAGTTTTTCTGGGAGGACTTGTCACCCCATGGGAAGGACTCATGCTTGAAGAATCGTCGGAGGACTGTCTCCTATGGGAGAGACCCCACACTGTAGCAGAGGAAGGGTAGGAGAAGTCCTCCCTGAGGAGCAGCAGGGACAATGTGGGATGAATTGTCTGTAACCTCCATTCCCCATCCCACTGCAACACTGCGGGAGAGACTGTAGAGGTCTTGTAAGAAAAGTTAAGCCTGTGAAGAAGGGGTCAAGGTGTTTGGTTTTATTTCTCAGTTTCCTACTCTTATTTCATTGGTAATAAATTAAATTAATTTCCCCCTGTTGAGTGTTTTGCCCATTTCAGTGGTTGGTGAGTGATCTCTCCCTGTCCTTAGCTTGACATTTTCATTTTCTCTCCCCTGCCCAGCTGAGGAGGGGAGTGAAAGAGTGGCTGTGGTGGGCACATGCTGTCCAGCCATGGTCTACCCACTATAACTGGTGAAATTCTGAAACTGAGAAGAGCATAAGGCCAGGAAGAAGATGGGGATGTTGCTCAAAATTTCAGGATTTTTCCTGTTCACAAAAAACAAACAAACAAACAAACAAAAAAAAAAAACAAAAAAAAAACAAAAAAACCTTTTCTAATCTGTCTCATTTATGTGCATGAACTAGCAAATGCTTCTGTTTAAATATTATCACCAGTATCCAGCTTTCACAGAGAGACGTGAGACAGCTCTCCCTGTATTTTGGCAAGATTTAAAGAAAAAAATATTGGAATTTCCTTTACCACAGGGATCATAACATTAACAAGCCCAAGATCTCGCTGAGCATATGTGGGTTTTTTAACTTGCTGTCCACAGAGAGCTCAAAGACTGTTGCCAAGGCGTGTGGAAGGTTTATTTTCAGTAGTGTTTGCTCTGTGGAGCCTGAAGTCAACACTGGGAAATTTCAAGGAGATATAAACCTAAATACTATAGACCCATGTCGGGGTCCTCATACAGAATAAATCAGAAGACAGGTAGAATAAAGGCCTAGGGTTTCTATTCACCCTTAGAAATAATTAGAGGTAGCACTGAGCAAATAAATTTACGTAGATAAGGAGAAACCTGTGGACTGGAAGAGAAGTTCTCATTTTGCTGAAGACTCAGCTCTGGTGTTGCACTGCTCGAGCTCTCAGAAGCAGCACTAGAGACAAGTAAACCCACGTGAGGGGTAGAGCTTTGCAGTAACTGGAAGAAACTCAGAGGGTCAGAGGCAGAACTCAGAGGACACATCACTCTTCCAGTCTCTCTCTCACTACTTTCCCAGTCCTTCATTTCCTGGGTTTTCCTGCAGACTGGGAGTCTTGTTTTTCAAGGCAGCACATGAGAACCCAGCACACAGGAACCCAGGAGGCATCAGTCGTGGAATAATCCACTGCTGAACTTCAGCTGCTGCTGATACCTCTGCTGAGAACCCACCTGGTCTGTTCACCAGGGTCCTGCCTGTCAACCACAGAGAAAACCAAGCAAAGAAGAAAAATAACTCTGGGGAATAAAGGGGAGATGGAGAGGAGGAATAAGAATTTTTTTTTTTTGTCTGGAGTAAGACAGCTATTCTTTGCCAACTGTTCTTTACAACCCATGAAAAATATAAAGTGACATGTAAGATGCAAAGGATTTCTAAAGTTACGTTATTAGAAAGTACACTTCATTTACGCTGTGTCAGTTGGAATTGGAGCCTAGTCCTTCTCTTGAGCTGTGAAAGCAAGAAAACCCAGCCCCTAATTACTACATGCTGCCTCTGCTGCAAGAAATACCATGTGTTTTTACAAAAATAATTGATAGTTTTGTCATTCATGTAACTTAAGACTTCATCCAGTCTATGAATCAATTGTTCAATTAAGTTGTCTCTTGACTTCCCAAGCTTGTCAGCTGAGCAAAAACATGCTTGGCTTCTCCCCTGTTCACAGTAGGGGCTTACACATATTTTTCTTTTCGTATCAGGACATTTCTAATGCCTGGAGATACATATTGTAGGAAGAAGGCTATGATTTGCAGTTCACTTACTCCAGTGGAGTCTGATTCCATCATATGAATCAGACAACTGGAAATCGTTGATGAACTGAGTGTAATATATTAGCATTCTAATAAGCACATTTCTGTGTTAAAAAAATAAGCCAATGCTCTCTAGTTAGACTTAGAATATAGGAGAAAATGTGTTTCTGAGAATTCAACATTACAGATTTGAGGAAAAAACCTAGATTTAAACAAAGAGTGTTTAGAAGAGAAGAAAAACTGACCTTTCAGTCACTTCTGAATGTTACCAATATTTTACAAAGTAAACACTGTAATTTAAAAATTATTAGAAGGTTTGGCTCATGGCCCACTAATCACAACCACCCAGCCATGAGCCTGACCTGTGTGACATGGGACAGGCACAGAGCAGGCAGGAAAGCTGTGACCAGGGACTGCGAGGCCAGAGCAGGCTCCAGGCACCTCCGTGCTCAAGAGTCCCACCCCTCCCCTCTGGCCCTGGCAGGACAAGTGCCCAGCATCCATGTCCACCATGCTGCTGGTCTGACCACCTCAAAAGAGCTGGGTGACCAGCAGGTCCCCAAAAATTGATGCGCCTCATTCACATGGGCTGACACCAAACTGAGCAGGGGCACAGAGAACACCTCGGGGGTCAAGACCCTTCTCTCCTTCACCCCATTCTCTCAGCAGAGAATCAACCAGCCACTTGTCTTCATGGTAGGATATTTCCACACGAGCTAACTGATGAGGACAAGAAGGAAGGGCTCAGCTGATGTAAATGTGCCTACTAATACCAGCCCAGTATCTGTCTTGGAGTATCTTATCCTAATATTTTCGGTCCATCAGGAAAGAGCAACTTTTGTACTCATCACTTCCCAGCATGAGGAGAATTAATATTATTTAAACCAGTGCTGGTGTGCTGCTGGGCACTGGAGATGCCAAGAAAAGGAGGAACAATCCTCAGGGCAGCACAGTTTGGATAAAGTCCTGTTCACCATACTGCCAGAGTGGCAGAGATTCTTAATCATTTTTTGGAATTGCTGTTTGCAAACAATTGAAGGGATATTCTAAACAATTTCATAAGGGTACAAGAGACAACAGAAGCCAATGCCTTATATAGAATAAACAAAGCATTGCCCTTTTTCTATCCTCCTTCTGCATGCATGGATCACACACCATGCAAATTGGAAATAAAGGGAGAACAAAGAATACCAAGTTTTCAATATCAAGTTTTGAGCGTCAAAGTAATTCTATTTTAAGTTCTTTCCAAATATCAAAAGACGCCCATATGGTGCAAAAACCACCTAAAAATGGTACAGAAAAATGAAAATCATATTCACTGCAGCAAAATAATGGTAGCAGTTGAGAAACTAACAGATGTCTGTGGCTCAGTATTTTGGAATTTGTTGCTCTGTCATAGTGACCTTTACAGTATGGTAGCAATAATTCTATAATTTGATCAACTTGAATTATTTTTAGCATTTGTTAGGTATACAATCTTATCAAAACAATCTTATCTTTTGATACACACCTGCTAAATACTTTTTAAGAAATACGAAATTACATATCTTTTTTAAAAAGCACCAAAAAAACCTAGTATATGTGATGCAAAAACACATGGTGAAACTTTTCTAGGAACAAAATATAGGAAGCCAGTGATTCATCACAGAGATGATGAGTCTGCCATAACAGCAGTACCATGGCAGTGTTGCCAGATCTTCTCTTTATCAGAAGCTATAAATTTTGGGCTCTCTCTCTTTTTTTTTCTCCTAAGACACCAACTTTTTCACTGACAATTTCAGATACACTTTTCTGAATAGCACTGCTTGTCTCTGCAGCCATCTACTAAAGAAAGATTTTTAAAATATTTATATAAAATAGATATTGTTATTCTTGTGTTCTAAACACTGAACTAATCAGCTGTTCATCTTTCTCTAGTCCAAACACTTTACCATTTTCTTTTTTTTTTATTATTTATAAAGTCTTGCTTTCAATGTGGTCACTATTATAGTAGCTTATTTTAAAACAAAGCCAAGCATTACTTAGACCTAGTTCAGTAATTATAATTGATGAATGATTTTTCTAAGATGTCTAAAGAAGTCATCTTTTTACATACACAAATCATTCTAAGTTAGGCTATTCCATCTGTACATTTGTCTCCTAGACTAGCCATCCTCTAATCACATATCCATTATTCTGTCACTTCAGGCTTTCCAAATCATCAACTCAGCTTCTCTTGCAGAGATGAAGGCCTGTGGGGTTTGGGGTTGCTCACTTCATGCAAAACAAGAGAGACTTCTGAACAGCAAAGGTAGTCAGAACATGACAAAGGATGTAAATCATCATCATCGCACACTGAACTTATATTTTGCTATATCCATGCAGATCTGTTTCCAAAAGCACTGAGTACCTCCCTCTTTCACCAATTTTACCAAAACTTGTGAAAAAACTTTTTTTAAAACTAGACTACTTTTTGAAGGAGTTGTGGATATGAAGAGACGCTGGTTTGATTTATTGGATAGTTGATGTTTGTTTTCTATAACATTTCCTAAACAGCCACCATTTTGGCTGCAGGTTATATTTATATTGGCTTCTTATATGCGTTCAAATAAATGCATTTAGATGACTAAATTCAAATTCCTCAATTTAAGAGCCATTTCAGCCATTTCAACATGGTCTGAACTCCCATACCCCTTCATTCATAGGTATATTCCTGAGTAGAAGGAGTGGCGAATGCAAAAGCAGCAGCAACCCATATTCCCAGACAGAACAGCGGCACAAGGACACGGGGTTTCATATCTCCCTCTTCTCCAATGCTCCTTTTCACAGGCTGCTCCCAATTGCTGCCAAGCCCCAGGAAGTGTCAACACCCTGGCTACAGCCAGGACATCACATTTACCATCTAGCCACTAAATCCAACCTGGCAATAATCTTCTATACCCACTTACCTTTCCCCATCCAGATGCTTTCCGCACAATGGGAAAGTGTTTGAACCACAATTCTCTGTTTTCCACAAGGACTTGATGTCCATCATGCCGGGACTTTGACTGGTGGTGGGTTTCCTATAAGGGCTTCATAAAAGTTTTCTCTGGGTACCTGCATGTTTATTACCAATTTGTTATAGAAGCACGACAGAGACCCTATAGTTCAGTACCCTATAGCTGTCCCACTCTGATGAAAAAGCCCAGGCTGTGTACCATGTTTTTATTAACTGTTCTTATTCATAATTATTCCTGCAAAGCTTTATTAAAAGGAAGATAAAACATTCTCTGCTGCTTCCTCTTCTTCTTCCTTAAGCTCACACATCCTTTTTTTCTCTAAGTTATGCTGGCAGGCTGGTGAAAGGTCAGCTTTGCACTGCCATCAAAGCATCCTGATGCAGAAGGGAACCTGAGGTCACTCCCGCCTTCAAGAAGTACCGCCAGCTTCCTGACCGCTCGCAGCAGGAATGGCATCACCCACAGTGACATATTATTGTTGTTATCATCCTCTTACCACCATCATTTTCAGATTAAACTCTGAGCCTGGCCAGGGCTCTGGGTGTGTAAAATCTGGCTACGTTACTGCTCGTGCTCAAGTCCGGCTGATCCTGCTTCCCACCACGTCCACACCATCACCAGTTAGAGGGGTTCTT
Source organism: Mystacornis crossleyi (assembly GCA_013400655.1). NCBI lineage: Eukaryota > Metazoa > Chordata > Aves > Passeriformes > Timaliidae > Mystacornis > Mystacornis crossleyi. The sequence continues at coordinate 5,800 of VYZQ01019923.1, forward strand.
GTGGTGCCAGAGCAAGGATCCCCCTCCTTGGGGCAGCATAATCACATCTGACATCTGACAGCCGGAGAAGAAGGAGTGCGCAGGGGAGAAAGCAAAGGGAAAGCTCTGTCTTCTCTTCCCAGCTGGCAGTCTCAGGCATTCAAAACAAAGCAGGACAAAGAGCCTGGAAACTGTGGGCAGCATCTGATGTTGTTAATTCAGAAAAAGGTAATACAATTGCTAATGGTCTGTTCATGGCATTATAGGTTCTTTTTGAGAAACTGTAAAGAGAGAAGTAAAAATGTGTCGGAAGGGATACCAAGGGCCAGTCAGAGGAAAAGCTAGGGAAATACAGCAGCTGGTGATAAACAAATAACCACCTTAAAAAATACAACACATGCAAGAAGAGGGAAGTTTCCCCTAATTCAGCCCCTTCTAGCAAGCAGTGTCACTTAAATCTCCCCGTATGTCCTAAGACAAATCTTTCCTGTCTGCACATTTGTTATTTAACTGCCTTAAATTCAAAAAGAAAATAGAAAAAAAAATTAGAAAACATTATTTTCAACCCTGATTTATGCCTTTGAAATATGCAGGAACTCTATCACAGAATTTTTCCACGCTCATTAATGCCAGCACACATTTGCTCTTCCAGAGAGGGAATACTGAGGGCTCCTCCCGACCCAGGCTGCTTTCCACAGGCTCCCGTGAAACAACAGGAGGCGAAGGGCCCCCAGGCGCTGCCAACCCCTTGCAAGGACTATCAGTTTGCATTAGTCACAACAAACCTCCTCCCATCACCCAGCTTTCTCAGGGTCCTTTGCTTGGGAACAGTTGCTGGGCTGAGGCTGCTCTGCTCTTATCTTTTTAGGTTGCCAACAAAGGAAATTACAGGTGACTGACAGGCAGTACCGAACTCTGTAGGGTTTGGGGGATTTTTTGTAAGAGATTGTTTGTCCTCTGGAACAGCAGCCATCAAGCTTTAGCCCACAAATCCCAGACACATGGAGGGCAATTTCTAAATCTGAAAGGCAGGCATAAAAGCTTCATTATGAGAAGTGGAGTTGTTTTCTAATTTGCTGACCTTGAAGGCTATTTCTTAAGTGTCTGCAGGGAGTACAGCTTAAAACTACGTCTGATACTTTAAAACTGACATTTTAAAAAACTGTGGTGTTTGGTTGGTTTTTGGGGTGTTTTTGGCATAAAAAAAGAGAAGGAGGAAGAGTAATAAGTAAAAGATCCATACGTATTTTCTAAGAGGTGCTTCTTCCAAAAGTAAATTTTGCTGCTTATATGTTTAAAAACATTCATTTGGGCCATTTTGAGATCTTCCCAGAGCACAGAGCTTCTAGAGCTGGTTCCCGAGCACATCATCATTGCCCACCTTCTCAGGCCTGTGCTTCCTATTTAGTTTGTTGCAAAGCCTGTTATTTCCAAGAGAAAAATTCTTTTGCTGGGGTGGATGCAGTCATGGTGAGAGGGCTGGTCATATGTCAGTCCGTGTTAGTTAACACCCATTCCTGTAAACTCTAGCTTAGACCAGATACTAGCATTTGTTATTAATTGTATTTAAATTTAAGATAAAGAAAACTGTGCTATGTTATAAATCAGGACTTATTATATCACTTAACCTTACCACTAAAACCAAAACATATTTCTAACAGTGGTTTCAGAAAAAGTACAGACTGACAAGAAAGACAAAAGATGAGGTTTGTTTGAGGTGTGATTTTTTTGTTGTTTTTAACCAAAAAATGAGCTCTAGGAAGATGATATCTCCTTCTCCAAGACAGTAGCGGTGTTTCAGTCTATTCTGTGAGATTATCACCTTATCAACTCCAAAGTGTATATATTTGTGTATATGTGTCAAAGGAAATATCTTAAAATTCATATATACTGTACTCTCATATTAATTCAAGGCATTTGCATTTTGACAAGTTTACATCTTGCCATAGATAGAAGAAGTCTGGACAAGTAAGTTAATGATAGCCAGGAAAACAAAAACAGCAGGAAAAAACACAACAAAGATCCCACAAACAGCACTGGGCAATGAAGACGGCGGGAGGGTGGGAAAGAAGGGGTTAAAAATGCCAAGTTCATGGTAATTTCTGTTGAGTAGAATCACANTAGCTATTCTATAAAGTAATTACCTTCACATAGTTAGCCAAGTCAGGAAAAGGCACTGAGGCAAAGGCAAAGAAAAAGGAGGAGGAAGCACAGTATAAACCAGTCTAGGCTCCATTTCACAATATTTGCAGCTTCAATTAAGTGAAGCCAATGTACGGATAGCACAGGAGGACAAAATCTGAGCAACAGAGCCTTGGTAGCATCAAATCTCCACCGACAGCTGTGGTTAACACTCATTCCGTGCCCACCTGAGTGGTTATTTCAATTTGCAGCAGCAGTGATCAAGCTGTTTTGATTTGCAAGATGCTTCTATGTGCCCAGTGGTTTGGTTATGGTTTCCAGTCTCAGACTTAACCTTCCCACAAACTGTCAGTCTCACTTCTTACTGCCTTTGGCCGACCTCTTGGAGGGAGACCAGCCATGGACCACAGGCTGAGGCCTGGGTAGGTCTTCAGACACGGAGAAGGGTAGGATGGGCATCTGTTAAGGAGTAGCAAAAGCACATTAATTCACACATGATGTTGCTAAATTGCTCATTACTACCATGTAAATAGGCATATTTCCTGCATTGATTTTAGTGGAAGAAGGCCTCAGTTCCTATAGCACTAACATTTCTATCTAACTGTGATTTTACCCAGTAATCATATCTATTCCCAAAACTCCTTGTCCAAACAAAGGGATTGCCAGTACAAGAATGTGTCTGTTCGCCATCTCTCTCCACACAATTAATGAACCACTACTGTCCATATGACTCATGGTGCAGAAGGATCACATGAGCTGGGATTAATATGATCTATTTTGCCCTATTTCCTACTTCTGTCATGTTACGTTATGCTTGCTGTATTACCTTTATTTACACTTTAAGGATGATAAATTAAATTAATCAGGGCACTACAGTGACAAGTCCCAAGGAAATACGGTCTGGTTTTATGAGTGGGTGGTTTAACTGCTGGCTTAAATGTCATCCAAATCCTCCATTTTTTATTCACTGGATAGGGAGTGCAAGAATACGGTGTAACGAAAATCACTGATACAGTCAGACCCCAGCATGTGAAGTTGTCCACCACTTCATTATCCTCCTCCACCTGAAGCCACTCATTTTCTCATTCCAGGCTGGGTGGAAACTCCCCTCCCAACAAGTGCGGAGCCCAGCACAGCCCAGTTCTCCCCCAGAGCTGCAGCTCCTGATCAATAACAGAAACAAGACACTCGCCCTCACAGCCCACCGAGAAACACAGTCCTATTTACTTGGTATAAAAATACCTTCTTTTGAACATCTATAAGCAAACAAAGCAGCTGCTTGCAGAGGGATAGCCAGAAGACCTTGACACGCTCACCCAGCACCTGCAGCAGGAGCTTTGTGCCTCCTGTGCTCTGGGGGCACAGTGATATCCAGCCATGCTTTTGAAATCGCTCACCCAAACCTCCACATGCTCTGGGAGCTATAGTATCATAATACTGATAGTGGGAAAAACTGTGAGCTTGCAGTTTGGAAGCTCATCTTACTGACACTTTATCCTTTCTGTAAAGCCAAGGGGGATGAATTTGCTGCACTGTTCATGAACACTCTCTTCCACCATCTCCTCCAGCTGCAGAGTTATTACCAGCCATTCTTTTCTGCTGCATTACCATCACATTCTTTCTGTTCCAAGAAAACTGGACAAACTGGCCAAAACCGGGGTTTTTTTCCATGCCTTGCCCAAGTCTATGATTGTGGAAGTCTAAGACCTCACTGAATCATATTGCTCAGTTCTTCAGGATGAAACTTTCTCTACCGGTAGATCAGTAGCAATGCTGGAAATGATCTGCTGTTGGTCTTACAAGTTAATATAAAATCAATCGCTGGTCTTCCTTGCAAAGCCGTTTCTCTAAGATCCAGGCCTTTCACATGTTTATCAGGTCCATTTTTAACTCGTCAGCCACCTGGACCTTAGAGAAATGGCTTTGCATTAAGACACCAGCTACCTGGACAGCTTATTTTATAAGAGTGAAAGTTTTCGCTCAGCTAAGCAGGACAAACTGCAACAAAGAGGTGTCTGAGTCTCTTGAGTGCTTTCATCAACTTTCCCCTCAGTGCAGTTCCTGGTTCTGAGCCCCCCTGTGACAGAACCCATGCACCCAGCACCCATCTCCCCACAGCAAGGCCAGTCTTCAGGGCACATCCGAGCCCATGGAACACCTCAGGTACAGGGGATCCTCTATTCCAGCATCTCCACAGATCCTTGAAAAAGGGCTCTGGCAGCCTGCTAGAGTCAGTCCTGCACTGCTTCTCTTTCATTCACAAAGCACCACTCGCTGCAGTGTGGCTTCTCCTAGCCACTGGTAATAACTGACTTTGATAAACATGTACGTGCAAAATCCTGAGAGACTGTGAAGGTTGTTTTCCACTGATTCTGTCTTCAACTGGCCAGATTAAATTTAACCTTAAGGAGAAGGAGACCCAAGTAATCAAGGTCTCCTTCAGAGTGACCACTTATGTATAAGTTCTCACTTAAGTCTTGTGTGACTCCCTGTGGTCCGGGTGACCCTGTGGATGTGTAAGTAAGGAAGGTGTGGACAGGCTGAGATGTCAGTCCTGGGGTAACAGATGACCTGCTCAGTTAGAGAGGGCATCTCAGTAAGACCATAATTTATTTTAGAAAGGGAAATTAGTATTACACACAATTAAAGGACTACAGGAGATAGAACCACAGACACTCACATAAAGTACCAAAAAACTTGTTAAAGTATGCTGACCTCTCTAGGTAAGCCCATTTCGTCAGGGCTGGACAGTGCATTGCAGTTCCCACTGCAACAAGCCCTGCCCTTGAGATATCCTATCCCCAAATCAATAACCACTGGCACCAGCTTGCTCTGGCTTCTCCAAAGCTGTTTTGCAGGAATCCATCCCTGATGCAGTAGCACATATTGCAGCTTTCATTACTTTCTCCCACCACATAAATCTGCATTGCCTTAATCACCTTCATCTGAGACCTGATATTAAGGGATTCGTAAGAGGCCACCAAGTTCCCTGGGCTTGGCAGCACCAGAGGCAGCAGGACATTCACCTTCTCAAGGTACCAGGCTCTCATGTATCTGATGAAGACACAGAGAAAATGAAAGAGTGAGTTTGTTTTTCAGGAAGGCTTTTGAAAGCTCTCCTTCCCCTGTTGTGCATCAAAATCCCTTTTTCGTTTTTCTTTTCCCATCAGAGATAAACATCCCTGCTCCTTTGAGTCACCTTTTGCCCTCTTCTTGCCCACCTTTTGATTGCCCTCTTCTAGCTTCTACTACTGGTATTCCTAAAACAAATAGCATGCCAAGGCTTACTTAATTCATTCGGAACTGAAGTTAAGCCCTTATTCTTCTATACACTGGACATATTTTTCAGGCAAAAATCTAGCACTAAGTACCTTGATACAATGATGCAACAGTTTGGTAAATATAAACCTTAAATATACTTATTTTTCCCCAGGATCAAGACAATAATTTATGAGACTCTTGTTAGACTTTTTAAGTTGTTTTTTTTGTTTGTTTGTTTGTTTTTTTGGGTTTTTTTCTGCATGTTCAGATCACTATGGTTCACTATGG